>JAVQJF010076835.1:0-45446 GCA_036023855.1 Gadopsis marmoratus | reverse complement strand
TAATAAACTTTATTTATATAGCACCTTTCATACAAGAAATGCAGTTCAAAGTGCTTTACAACAAAGATATTAAATGCACTTTAAGCTGCCTTTTAGCTAACCTATTTCAACAAATGATCTCATACTTTTAGAAAATTTTAACCATTTATCCATTACTTTAAGCTAACTACTACAACTACTTATCCATTACCTTTATTCAACCATTTGGTTTGTGGGAGGTATCGTGCAGTCAGCCTAATGTAGCTGGTAGCATATTATACATAGCCTACACTAAGGATTAACATCACACCAGTTTGGAATCCTATTTGTGTTTATTTTTCTCCTCGACACAAACACGTGGATATATGTATATATACAAATCATCATGTCAATTTTCTCAAATTACTCCACAATCTGTCCACACCCCTGGCAACTATAGAAGTACCCCTTAGGATAAAAGTAGCCCTGGTTGGAAATAACTGATCTACACAATGACATCTGCTTCATTCTAGACTAGAAAAAAAAACATAAAACTGCCTCTCCCTCCTCTCTGTTCCAGTCTTCACGGCCGACTGAAGAACTCTCACGCTCTCTCATCCTTCACTCTCCAGTTCCTGTGGGCCACTGGAGACCTCTATTGACCACAGCATCAATAATGCAGGCCTCTAATGTCTCTGCATCATCTGATAAACTACAGCCACCATCTCTCCTGTACGTTCCCTCGTCTTTCTGCACAGACATAAACACATATATAAGCAGCTAAGTGAGGTACTAATGAGAGGAGTGGAGAAGTTTTGACATTGTGTTAGATGGTGCTGTTCCACATGAGCTTTAAAAAAACCTAATGGGTACTAGCTTAACAGGAGGAGCAAATCAATAACTGGTGAAAGTTAGACGAAAAGAACGAACACTTGAGCCTATCTAAACTAAACACAACTAGCTAAAGGCTATACAATATTTACAGTCCATTCATTTGTTCCTTTGTTGTTGCTTAGTAGGAATTACATCTGCAAGTATCCATCCAAATAAAGCAAACATGTATATTCAGGGTCTGACAAAGGGAATCCATAACAAACTTTAGACAGACACATGCATACATAATCAAATAATAAAAGTTATTACTATAACTATAGACCAGTCAGCCGTCACATGATGACAGCATGGGCACCCTGACCGGACTCCATATGCAACAAACTGTGATGCTCTATGTGTTCTGACACCTTTCTATCAGAACCCGCATTAACATTTCCGCAATTTGAGCTACAGAAGCTCTTCTGTTGGATCAGACCACACGGCCAGCCTTCACTCCCCAGCGTATCAATGAGCCTTGGCCACCCATGACCCTGTCGCCGGTTTACCGGTTTTCCTTCCTTGGGCCACTTTTGGCAGGTACTGCCCACTGCAGACCGGGAACAGCCCACAAGAGCTGCAGTGTTGGAGATGCTCTGACCCAGTCGTCTAGCCATCACAGTATGGCCCTTGTCATGGTTGCTCACATCCTTACGTTTGCCCATTTTTCCTGCTTCAACACATCAACTTGGAGGACAAAATGTTCACTTGCTTTCTAATTTATCCCCCCCGCTGACAGGTGCCATTGTAACGAGATAATCAATGTTCTTTACTTCACCTGTCAGTGCTCATAAAGTTATGGCTGATTGGTGTATATCATTAACTCAGATAGTTTTTTGTTTCTTTTTAAAATAGTTTCTAAATGTCTATACAATTCATATGAAAATGACATATTTTTCATTTTCATGGAGCTTTCCTTTGATGTTATAATAAACCCTATTACATGTCAGATCATTTGAAAACTCAACCCACCACTGTGAAGGAACTGGCAAAATAGCAGATCTCCAGTGGAAAGCAATGCATTTCCTGGCTGCAAATAGTGGAAGATCAGTTGCATCATGCAAACTCAACTGTTCTGTCTAGTAGTACCTAATAAACAGGAGGATGTATCAATACATCATGATGCATGCACATAAAATATCAACAACAGATTTCCAAAATGAGGTTGGAGGGTTATATGACCAAAATATATGCATTAAATGACCTCTTATTACAACGTCACATAAAAATAGCATTTCATTGATAATCATATGCATATGCTTCTCTGGGGTATAATACATCATATGCAGCATCTTAAAAAGAACCAACTTAGGTCCTTGAGACAAAAATATATCCAGCGCACTTTATCATTTTCCATTTGGCTATTGTGTTGCCATTTAAGCTGAACATTGTCTGGATTTTTATTATGTATTTGTAATAAATGCTAAATGATTTTCAGAATTTTTTTCTATCTAGTTTGAAAGAAGACGGCTGTATAAAAGACCCATGAGGGGAATTTATCAGGGTTTCTTCTGAATAGTTGAGCAGAAGGGAAGTCATATTTCTGTTGCAGTCACCATTACAAAAAAATTTATATATATATATTTTTGTTTTTTTAAAGAAGAATTTGTCAATGTAATTCATGGCTCGTTGCCACAATTTCCTTATCTGTTCAGAATCACTGGAAAGCTGGTCAGTTTCATGGATTTCTTTTACTCTAAAAGCATGATGTTTTAATTTATAGGGAAACACGTCCAAGGATTAAATTCTTCTCCATGAACTATCAATACGTATTGTTCAGCTAGGAAACGCAAATATAAATTAGGAAGCCTCCACAAGTACATGGAGAGAATAAGACAAACATACATGGAGACTTCTTATTGTAAATGAAGGATGCTATACTGCACAGGTCCATGCAGTACAAAATGTATGCCGCATTCTTATTTTTCTGTCACCTTACCTGGCTGCTGAATAAGGCCTGGGCTGCAGTTTCGGCAAATGCTCTGAAAGGCAAGCACAACTGTCAATCACCCCGCTGTATGGCTAAGATTTTGTTACACAGACACCCATGACAGAGAGGAGACAAAATAAGCGAAAGTCATCTTGGCCCATTGAGACGTCCTACCTACCAATCTATCCTCAGTAACCCCCACCCAGGTTACAGTCTTGTTTCTAGGACACACTTCTATATTTATGAAATTACAAACTCAGGGTTATGGAATCCCAAGTGTCCAGATGTGGAGCCAGTAGGAAACAGATTGCTTATGCAGACCTTATTTCAATGCCAGCCATGAAGGTGCCCTCTTTTGGGTAATGTGTAGTGTGCATTGCATCTGAGAAGATGTGACAGAAAAATCAGAAAAACTTGGGAGTTAGCAATAACTTTTCACCTCATAGCTACAAAATTATCCATTCTCTGTGCTAGGGGCCTATGACCACCATCGACTATTAGATGTGAGCAAAAAGAGTAATTGAGAAAGAGTGATTGAGAGTTGTGTGATGTGCTTGCTATGTACTCCCCTACATTTTATTTGTATCCCAGTGATAGATGAAGCTGGAAAAGTAACGCTGCACCATATGCACCAGCTGAGGCCTTGCAATAACACATTTTTCTGCTAAATTGCCTGAAAAGACAAACAGCTGGACTAAATCTGCTCTCTCCTCTCTTTCTGGACTCCTCTGACATCTAAACAGCTCAGGATGTTAGCAAGACGGCTCCACACGTTGACGTCCATTTAATCTCTTTGAGCTGAGGATGTTTTTTTTTTTTTTTAAATGGTGATGCATGAAACACTTAGAAGTAAGTTTGAAAGAAGGTTTTGAACAAAAACGTTGGCCTCACCCAAACAGATGCCTTCAACTACAATTTCAATCAGATACTAAAAGACAAAACAACACGCTCACGGGCTAAGGGGTCATTTTTAGATTAAGTATGAATTTGGTAAAGAAAATGACATTGTTTATAATTTATCTAAATCGTTCATCTATCTTCCTGTGCCCAGTAGAGATCTGGTGTTTTACCACTCAATGTTGAAACTAGACCGCATGTCAGTCTGGAAGTGGAAAAGAAGATTTGTTGCCATCTCAATGATGGAAAATCAGTCTGTCTTTGTTTTTGGCTGTTCACACACACAAAACATGTAAGGCAGCCAGGTACTTGGAGAAAGGCCAGTAGAGGAGGAGGGGGAAAAAAAACAACCTTTTATCATAATAAACCTTTGGCTTGTAGTATTTATTTTCTTTTCTTCTGCTATTCTGTGTACAACTTGCTTGAAGTTTTACACACAAAAACATGGTATTCAAAAGAATGTAGAAGTATACATAATGCTATAACTGATGTTTGTCTTTTGGTTTTGCATACATATTACCAGAAGATGATCGAGGCTGCAAGTAACGATAATTTCCATTGCCGATTATTTTCTTGATTCATCTATGAATCATTTTATTTGTAAAGCGCTAGAAATTAGTGCAAAATTCTCATTATAGATGTATTAAAATTGCTTATTTTATTCAACCAACACTCAACAACCAAATATATTCAGTTTACTATGATATGACAGTGGAAACGGCAGAAAACAGCGGTTGGTCCTTTTCCTTGCAAAATGAGTAACAAAATAGTGCTGATGAATGTTCTGTCAATCGACAAACTGTTAATTAAAATCAATTAAATAAACTTTTGCAGCTCTATTTTTGATGTTTGATATAATGCGGCATCTTGGGCTTCTTCTGAAAAAGAATTGTTTAGACATGGAGGCTCAAAATGTATTAAGGACCGAGGGGAAGGCAAGATTACACGCTGGCCTTGCTTTGTTATAATCAATATGCTTAAAGTAAAGTAGATACAACTCACGGTGAGTCATTACTAAATAAACCTTAAGAATTAGTCAGGATTAAGCTGCAATGCCATGGAAACCATGTTTCTCATAGAAAGGGCAAAATCCTTTTGGACAAATCATCACATACAGCAACATATCCAGCAATCCTCCCATCAGTGGACACACACACCTCTCCATCAGACGGTGTGTAATGTGTGTTCCTCTGCAGCTGCACGGTGCTCAAGTTCCTGCCTTTCTACCGCAGTGACAGAACATGTCCGAAACAGAGGACGATCAATCCATCATCTCACATCAATGCACCATGATGATACTGCTGGTAGATACAAAGATATATCACTTTTAAAACCTCCAAGTGCAAAGTTGTTGGGTTTTTTTTGCTGCAGTGAGTGGTTAGAGGAATACATCTTAAAATATGTATTTCAAAAAAAGAAAAAAAAAAAAAAGAAAAAGGTCTCTGTTCCAAACAAATACAGTCCCAGGGTCCTCACTATGTTTTCAGAAATGATCATTTTTTTCAAGGGTATCATCGATCACTGCACAACAATATAAACTATTCCATCTCAAAAGTCTCTCTGTGCCGCAATTTATATGCAGAGGTACAATTTTAGTGGGGGGGGGGGGGTGAGATAGCAATGTGGTTGGACATAAAAGTTATACTTCTTAAGATATATGGATAGTTTCTTTGGCTGCAGTTGGAATTAGGGAGGTTGTTAGCATTAAAGCATTAAGAAGAATTCTCCTTGGGAAGGTTTCTCTTTTTTTTATAGCCTACAAATGCTAATTTCGAGTTCCTTCTGAGAAAAGGACCTGCAAGCTCATGGTTTTCCAAAACCATTTAAAAAGTTTTCCATGGCATTTTACTATATCTTAAATGAATAAAGATGGAATTATATGTGATATGCAGTGCGTTCTCTGTGACCAAGAAACTTCATTTTGAATTTCAAGCTTTTCTGAACAGAGGGGGAGCACAGGGAGACATTCACTTTACTTTAGTTTAGTTTGCTTCATTTTCTTTGGCAGGACACGATCGAGCCAAACAAACAAACAAACAAACAAAAACAAAAAAAAGAATAAAACTGCACCGTGGTACAATTTCATTTGAACCCTGCGGTAAAATGAATTGTAAAAGATGCTCATGGAGGGCATTCAGCTCCCCGGGGCGATGACCCCAAGGTTTTCATCTGACACGCTATGTGAAACAATGGACCATATAACAAGAGAGCTGACTCTGGGGGGCAGGTATCGTTCTCAATTCATACACAGCATTTACTTTTACACCCAGCCTGCACTTGGTCAAAGACATCTGGGCTAAGACACATCTCTCCTCATTATTTATAGTTAGTGTACAACAGCATAAACTCTGATCAGCAAACACCTCCCCTTCGGTCGGGGTAATGAACCAAGAACGGTGAAAAAAAATGCAGCGGTGCACTTTACCAGCAGCACACTGAGTCAGAGCTGACCATTAACCTATGATCCAAACTGACCCTGCATGCTTGCGTCCTTGCAAAACTCAGAGGCTCCCCAGTAAACAGTCCCCCGTCCCCCAAATAGCATCTGTTGCCCTGAAGGGCCTCCAACAACGCATTTTTCATGAGGGCATGGTTTTTAGCGATTCCCAATTTCTGCATCAGTTCGCCACTGAAAAAGGTGCTGTGGTTGGCAAGTAGAGCAAAAATAACTGACACTGGGGTAGGCCAAGAGCTGTGACACAGCTGTTTTAGAGGACAACTCAACTTGTATGTAAAGCTGTAGCCAACTAATTTCACTGTCTGGTAAGTTTCAGTCAAAGCTTATTAGATCTATACTGAATGATCGGCCAACTATCTCAATGATCCGAGAGAAAATGTTAGTTTTCTACCAAGAGGTGGCTCAAAGGGTCAGAGGAGGGATGCCATAGATGGCTGACAGCAGCAAAGAATGATCGAAATTATTAGCAGGGAGGGAAATGATGAATAAACTTGCAGCTACAAAACAGCCATTATTTTCACAGAAACACCATACTGGGGCTACATGTACTTAAAAAAAATTAGACATGGAAATGAGTGTTGAAGCTTTGAGGAGCCCTGAGGAGATGTACACTGTCTGACCATTCAGAATAATTAACTGCTCTGACAAAATCAGCTTTGAAACTGGGTTCGCAAAGCTTTAACAAGGCTGCAGTGACCCCTACTGGACGAGAATCATCCAGACAGCCAAATCTGCCTGAATAATAACAAATACAGAAGGCAGACGTGACATAACCTGGGGTCTTTTCATAAGTGAAATAAGCAGCTCTGAAGTCAGCCTAAATCCCAATCTTGTGTCAATCACTGCAATTCCCCGATTGCTTCAGGCAACATGAACGCCTACATTTAATTAAACATGAATCTATTATAATAATACATTTAAATAAAAACGAACAAACTGAAAAACATCTTAAAGACATTCCAGAATATTAGTCTGTTTTCTCACGCGCAACTAGAAATGAATAAATGTGCATAAAATGTACCTATTTGCTATGTGACATGAAGACTAAATCAAATTTAAAAACAAAATTTAAATTAATGCAGTGTTTGGTCATATTTTGTACTTCAGAGTGGTTCTCATGCAGCCTGGTATGTAATACGGATAGTTTTTACTTGGTAACCCTGATTATTTTGGACCTTTTGACAGACTGGCTGGCTGATTGAGTGAGATAACAGCAGGCACTCTGACCTATCAGGAGGCTGAGAGGAGGCGAGCAGGATGGGAAGGATGCGAGCAGCTCCAAAACGCTGAGGCTCGGGTCTCTCACGTACAGGTTGTAGTCTGCGGTGCCCTGTCTGCTGCAGAGCTCCTGCAGCCTCCTTCTCTGCACACTGTCCCCCGTGTGCTCCACCAGCGCTCGCAGAAATGCCTGCCAGAGAGACAGGGAGACAGAAATCAGATGTAAAGTCACTTACACTTCATACTGTGAACTCTTTCTTTATCTTTTTTCTATTTACTATTTTCAACTTACTATGCACCAAAATACCAAAGCAAATTCTTGTATGTGCAAACCTACTTGGCAATAAAAATGATTGTGATTGTGGACCTTGACACCAGCGCAGTTACAGAGTACAGTCATTTATAATCATGCACAATGCACTTTCTTTCATTCCCCATGAAATTGTGATTTAGTTTTGAAATGCTTTTAACGCTACAGAGAAATTACAGGCAAAGAGGCATTATTTTAATCCTTAAAGAAATTCATCAAAATGAATGAATGAATGCTATCAATTAATAGGTTACATTTGCAGAAGACGAGCTGCTGTTATCAATCTCATGTGTAGGCTGTGATGTAAATTAAAGGTTTAAAAAAGGATCATGAAGAAACATTAAAATGCAACTCAACATTTAGTGATTTTACTTTAATCCCCAACCATAAATTACTCTGATACAGTAATCACAACTTCTGAATATTTGTGTACATATAAGTGAATATAAGTGAAAATAAGTGTTGTGTATAATTCCAGAGTTTTAGTTTGCGACTGCATGCATGGGGAGATTAGTGGCACATTCTTGCAACTTGCACTGGAAGAATTGTTATCTCTGTCTTCCAATCATCCTGTATAGACAGCGCTTCACCACCATATGACTGTAGTGTCAAACAATAGTGTCTGTATCTGGCACAGTCTCTGGATGGCTTCAGTAATAACATTCACATTTTTCTTAGTATAAATGGCAAGCCAGGACAAACCAAGCATATCTTTCTGTATTTCATGCTGTTATGTATCTTACTGGGAATTGTACTTACTATGAGGCCGACATGATTATCTTTCACCACGGTAAAAATCATGGAATATAAAAGATGATAGGTGTTGTAAATGCTTTAGTAAAACAGATTAACTGCTTGGATTACACAGACAGGTGAAATAAAACTCTTACTGCCTTGTAAGTCTCTAAACAACAGTTTGACCTGAAACAATCAATTTTTGTGCAAGAATTTAATAACACAGTCTTATAAACAGCAGGCAACTGACCTGATGGTAGCTCTTATAATTAGGATGGATTATATAATATCTTTCTGGCACATCATCAGTTTGATTCGGACATTTGAAAGGTTTCTCTAATAAAATAGGTGCAGAAATCAGGAGTACGCTTTACCTAATGTCCTATTGACCAAGCAGTGTCTTATTGGGTAACATCTTTATTTTTTATATGTTTAAAAACAAAATAAGACATGAATAGAAAATGTTTGCATGCAGTGTGCCACAAGGGACAATGTGTTGTAATTGCGTGCTTTAAGCAATGCTGCATGCTGAGCAATACTTAAAATGGTCTATTTATTAAGAAGCAGTGGGATTGCTGCCATAGCTTGACATTTTACAAATTGTCTTCCTTTTGTCATTCAGTGTGATGTTTACAAAGAGCAGTAAACTACTGATGCAGCTCGTGCCAGAGGGAAATTAACGGTTTTCATTGTGGTTAGACTATAATGTATTTATTAAATAATAAACTTAACTTGCGGAGTAAAAACAAGGGTGAAATTTTGTGGAAAAACTATTTGAGATGGAAATTAGAAACAGGAGTGCAGGAAGGTACACGGGTTAGCTGCTGTCAGGAATAGTAATGCTGCAAATGTTAAGAGAATCAGGTGAAACTCATTCCCAGCCAAACGTTAGGCTCTGCTAGAGGTCAAGACTGTGGCCATCTGACATTTCCACACACCAAACGTGTTAATCTCCATTTGCCAAACTATGAACCAATGCAAATGTTTTGGGTCCAGACCCTGTTCTGACAGACTAGTCCAGTTTACGCCTGTTCTAAAGCATCGTGGAAAATAAATGGGAACATAACATGTCAAAATATAATTGGAACTTCTTCATGAAATACAACACATTGCTCACAAAGCTTAGACAACACAAATAAAAGTAAAAGTGTGCTACGGCTGGAGAAAACAGGACACTTACAAACAATGTCTTCCCTCTCATTATGCTGATACACTAAAACAACAAGTAAGGTGTCGCATCAAAATATGTCTTGGCACAATGCAGTTCACAAAGTAAGTAGCTGTAGTGCAATGTTTGGACATGTCGTACCTTCTTAGGAACACTTCTGATCTCTAGACACCATATGAGCAGGTACAGCAGAGAAATGTTCTGGGGGATGTAGGATGGCACCTGTGCACCTGTAACCAGGGAGGAAATAAGGTTTGAGGATTATCATAACAGGGTAGACATGAATGTCACAAACATAAGAATTGCTATGTTAGAGTGTTTTTTTCAAGATTACACTGGGTACATGTTAAAATTATTTGACAGGTGCACTTTACCTTTCTTCTTATTATCTTTACATAGAGAAATGTGTACTCGGTGGTTCCTCTGGTCATGAAGGCCCAATCTGTGGAGAATTTCCTCCACCTCAGTGACCGTGTTTGGGCAGAACACGTCAAACGAATCCCCTGGCTGGTAGGTCATCACTGAGTAAGCCTAAGAATGAAAAAGAAGCATCTAAAGTTCAAACTCTGAATCTATCTAAATTCATACAGCAGTTTTAGAAAAATGTCAAAAACAAACATTATTCTGTCAAGCTTACAGAGATGTCCAGCTCTAAGAGAAGGGCCATCTTGACCGAATCTCCTCTGGTCAGCTGAACTGCCCTGGACACGGGAACCTGAGCAAGAGTCTCTTTGTTTAACGGTCCAACAATCTGAAAGAAAATGTTTATGAGATGAAGGGAGAAATATGGCACAAACACTGGTTTTATTATTGGCAGTATCATTCCTCACCTGTTCCATGGTGTCCCCCTCCTGAAGAGCAACATCCAGGTAGAGAGGAGGCAGAGCAGGAACATTAAGAGAGGACTCAGACAGCGGCGGCAGGGAGCGCGTCAGTGACGCTGCCAATGCAATATGTGGAACTCCAGCAACCCCGGCCTGTGTCTCCGGTACTGATGTAAAAACACTGGCAGTACCGTGAGACTTGGATTCCAACCCGGGGATCCCTGCAGGAGAAGCTGGCCTGAGATCAGAAACACCAATCTGTGTAGCAGAAGCTGAAGCAGCAGCAAATTTGGAGAGCGTTTGTACAGATGCCTTGACCAACTTGCAGTCCTGGCGGTCAGTGATGCTCAAGAGATTTAGTTGGACATCTGGTATGGATGAATCAGGGGTTTCGTATGGTGAATCTCCTGCTTCTCCTTTGAAGTAACCAGTCCGATCAGAAGCCATTTTTGATAAAGCTCCTTTGATTGCTTTCCACAGTCCTTCGAGCCAGGGGTCCACAACCACTTCCAGCCTGCAGAGAACAAAGTCCACAAGATCATACACAGCAGTGTGATGAAAAGAAAAGAAAAGAGAGTGGGTAGGTTAAAGGAAATGCTAAAAGCTGGACGTACCCTACGCCATCATCTGCATATCCCGTTGCGTAGAATTGTTTGGCTCCCAGTTCCTTTAGGCGGCACTCGATTGTCTTCCCACTGTTGCAGAAATTTGTATAATTTGTGTCTCCTAAAGCTTAGAGCAGACAGAGGAAAACAGATGATGATGTTCTCGAGCCAGCAACCGTTTACAGGACGTAAACACTGTGCACTGCTCTGCATTGTGAAGATTTACACACACGTTTCGCAAATCCAGTCGCTCATATTGACAGATGAACTGCAAAACAAAAATCTACCGCTGACCTTCATAACAGAATTTACCTAAAAGTGCATAGCAAAGGTGTTTATAGTGGTCGGTGGAGAGGCTCTTCTTCTTGATGCGCCTTACAAATTGGAGGGCATTGTCTGGCGGCTCCCCATCTCCAGTAGTAGACACAATAAAGACCACTGGGGCATTCTCCTCCTCCAAATTGTACTGGAACCAGTTATATGATTAATCAGTGACCAGTGTTTTCCACTAATCAGTGTGAAAACACATTACGTTAATATCCAAAAAGAAAATCACCAGGCAACATCACTTCCACTAAGATGTTATTGTGCAGTAGAAGAGGGGGGGTCAGCTCTGCTTCGAGCTTCAAATATAACATTTCTAATGTGCAATAGCTACCTTTTCATTGTGGTCCAAACAGCTCAGCTCGGCAACCAGCCCGTGCTCCTCTGCCACCTCAGCTACCCCCTCTGCTATGGACTGGGCTTGGCCCTTCTGCGACCCGTACAGAACCACGAACCGAGGCTTCACTTCGCAGGGCATGCTGGAGAGTCCGGGACACAACAACGTCATTTGCAGATTTGAAAGCATTTGTAGATGGAAACAATGCTGAGCAGGACTAAGTGAACGCAACTGCTGTCGGGGTGATTCCTATTCAGGTCTGTGCTTCCGTGATGTATCTCAGCTCAGCCCGAACAGCGTGTAAAGTACACGGACGTTGCGTCAGTTTTTGGTGTTGCCATGATGTTGCACGCGGTTTCGAGCGCCTTATTTACCCTTTCACGTGTAAAAAGCAAAAGCAGCCACGCCATAGAGACTTTCGCCATAGAGGCAAACTCTATTTAAGCTAAATGTTAGTAATAACTGACACATAACACGCCCTGTCGCCAACGCCTGGTCCCCCGGGTGGTGTCTTTTCTAGCTAAAGTTACACCTTAGCACAAATACTTAAATATCATTAGAAGCACATATAAAAGTCTGTGCGAAGTTCTGGGAAGATTATGATGACCTACCTTTTCAAAACAGCTGTGGAAATTCAGTCAAGTCCGTCCAATGGAATTTTATGCTCACGGGATTTCACGCGAGATCAGGGCACAGACCTGAGCTGGAACGTGATCGGAAGAAACCACATTACAAAAAAATATCTTTTCACTTCTACTGTTAAAATGTTCTGTATAAAATGCTTGTAATTATTTTTCGAAGGTATTTCATAATAATTAAGCTAATTGGGTGTCGCCATTCTGAATAACGGGGTGTTTAAATGTGTAATAAGACCCCCTTAACGCTACTTGGTTCCTTCCTCCCCGCCCGTGGAGCCTTCCAGAAGTCGCCGGCAGACCCGTGCGGCTTGCAGTCAAGTCACACTCCAGGTTTACGTCGTTGAAAGTCATTAATTTATCCGCTGAGCACTTACTAAGTGCCTAAATCCCCCAGTCAACATGTCCGCTTTGGGGACGCTGGCTTTTGATGAGTATGGGAGGCCTTTCATCATCATTAAAGACCAGGACAAGAAGACACGGTTATCGGGCATTCACGCATTGAAGGTACAATGGGCTAGCTAGCGGGGCACAACTATGGCACGTTGGTTAGCAAGTTGCTAATGTGCTATTTGTTGCATGACGTCTGATATGTTACGGCGACACGATATGTGTTGATGTGTAAGGCTTTGTTTTTTTAAGTATATATTCAAGCTAAGCTGTTGGTGCAATAGCAACAGGATACAGTTTGTCTAAGAATGTGCTGGTCATGCTAACATAGAGGCCCATGTGCTTTCTGTAGGGCGTTCAGCCGGTAGTTGTTGCTACGCAGGGCTGTGCCTAAAATGTACTTTATGGATGCACATCATTTCCTTATAAACGTTTCAACTCTTTCTTGCAGATGGCAACTAAAACCTGTCACCGGTATAGAGATCGGTAATAAATGAGATCTTACTTGGAATGTGAGCTGACATCGAAATATTTGTGTTTTGCAGTCTCATATTATGGCAGCCAAGGCAGTTGCGTCAACGCTTAAAACATCTTTGGGACCTAATGGTGAGTATAAACCAACTCAGGGCAGTGACATCTGACCTGACAAAACGGTTAATCATCTGAGAGGGCTGGACGAGTGCATATATGCTGTAACTTAAGTGAAATAAAATATATTTGACTACTACTTTGTACACTTGGTATACCTTCTCACATACGATTGACAGCTATTTTAAACTTGAAGCCAATTTCACACCCTGACCCATCGTTATTTTCCATTTTTGCATCCAGGTCTTGACAAAATGATGGTTGACAGGGATGGAGAGGTGACTGTCACCAACGACGGAGCCACTATTCTCAGCATGATGGATGTGGACCACCAGATTGCCAAGCTTATGGTGGAGCTCTCCAAGTCCCAAGATGATGAAATTGGTGATGGAACCACTGGAGTTGTTGGTAAGGGAAAGTGAGCCGTAGGGTCTAGGGTGCTTTTTATGGGCTGTAAACCTGGATTTATACTTCTGCTGGGTGTTCTGGTGGTCCTAATGTAGGGTTTAACCAGTTTATTATCACAACAGCCCTTTATGGGTGTTGCTGAAAAGGAGACAAATGTGTAATCAATGAGTGATTGCACTGGAAATGGCTTAGCTAGATCATAAAATCAAAGTCTTTGTATGGATGCATTTTGTCCAGTTACTTTGCCTTTAGTTATTACTAAACAGTTGTGTGCGACAATATAAAGAACACTGTATTCATGAGTTTCTATTAATGCCATTTCATGGACTCCATGCTTTGAGAATGTTGTCTCCCTGAAACTTTTAAGCATTCTGCAGTCGTATTGAAACAAAACAGTATGCTTTAGGAATATGCCAAATCTAATTTATGTAGTGTGATTGACATTGGTGAAACTGTTACAGCTCTGATCAAGACAACCTGACATATTTCAACCATATTCAAGGAATTATTGGTATTATTGTCTCACCGTATTTTGCACTTCCTCCCCAGTGCTGGCTGGAGCTCTGCTTGAGCAGGCAGAGCAGCTGCTGGACCGTGGAATCCATCCCATCAGGATCTCTGACGGTTATGACCAGGCCGCACGCATTGCCATTGACGAGCTGGACAAAATTGCGGAAACCCTACCATGCGATCCCAACAACACAGAGTCACTCGTTGAGACCGCCATGACAACGCTGGGATCCAAAATGTGAGTCTTGTATACACAATAGTGTTGATTTTTGTTTATTCTACAATACAATTAACAGCAACCATGTTCTATCTCTTTAGTTCATATTTTGGCATGGCAAGGGACAGTTGCATAGCATCATTTTATTGTGTGAGGTCAGCTAAGATAGCGCATGTTGAAGTTCTGTTGTCTTCCAGCATCAACCGGTGCCACAGACAGATGGCAGAGATTGCAGTGAACGCCATCCTCACTGTGGCTGACATGGAGAGGAAGGATGTAGACTTTGAGCTCATCAAGATGGAGGGCAAAGTGGGAGGCAAGCTGGAGGACACACAGCTCATCAAGGGAGTCATAGTTGACAAGGAGTTTAGCCACCCTCAGATGCCCAAGGTACAAACAAGAAGGGGGAGATATCGCATTTAAATGATGTCATCTTCTCTATCTCCATTTTCATCTTTGGTCACACGAAATCTAACAGTTGACAGTGTATAAGAACAAATTAAATGTGTATTTATCTAACATCCATTTATATTACTATTACAAAATCTCCCTGTATTTAATGTTTTGATTAGAAGCTAACAGTAAGCAGTTAACTGTGAACCTAATTATTAAATATGTATTGCAGATTAAGGAAAATGTTGGTTGTAAACCGTATAAAGCTAAATGTATGTTAACATCAGTTGTTCTTTGTCACCACTCAGGTTCTGAAAGATGTTAAAATTGCGATCCTTACCTGCCCGTTTGAGCCTCCTAAGCCAAAGACCAAGCATAAGTTGGATGTGACCTCTGTGGAGGACTACAAAGCCCTTCAGAAATATGAAAAGGACAAGTTTGAGGAGATGATCCAGCAGGTTAGTACTGCAGCATCAACGGTGCTAGAACTGAATTGCTTCACCATTGATACATGGGTAATCTTAAACCTCTCATTTCTTTTAGGTCAAAAGTGTTGGTGCCACCTTGGCTATCTGCCAGTGGGGCTTTGATGATGAAGCCAACCACCTTCTGCTGCAGAATGAGCTGCCGGCCGTGCGCTGGGTCGGAGGGCCTGAGATCGAGGTAGAAGATGCTGTCCCATAATAGAACTTGTTGAAAGCTACTATTGAACAAAATATTTTCACGTCATTATTCAATCATTTTGTATTCAAATTTGATGGCCGCATAGTGCTGATGAGCAGAAACTACGAAGTATTACTTTAAGATATCCAATGTCCATTGTGTTTACTCTGCAGTTGATCGCCATAGCCACAGGTGGCCGCATCGTGCCGCGCTTCTCTGAGTTGACCCCAGAGAAGCTTGGTGTAGCTGGTTTGGTGAAGGAGATCTCCTTTGGCACTACAAAGGATCACATGATGGTTATCCAGGAGTGCAAAAACACCAGGGCTGTAACCATTTTCATCCGTGGAGGCAACAAAATGGTGAGAACAAATGTGACTTACTTTTTGCAACGGTATAAATTTGTGTTAATATATCCCCTCTTGGTTCAATTCCCATTTTATCTATCTCAATAGATCATTGAAGAGGCCAAGCGCGCTCTCCATGATGCTCTGTGTGTCATTCGCAATCTGGTCAAAGACAGCCGTGTTGTGTATGGAGGAGGGGCTTCAGAGATAGCATGTGCTCTTGCTGTCAACCAGGCTGCAGATAAGGTGAGAAGCACTGAAATCCAGATAATTTCTGATTGGAGTAAAATAAAGTATGGTATTGCTTTTAGAATGAGAATAAATGTGTTAATGTCACACTTTCTTGGCAAGCTCTGATTCTTCAATGCACCATTAAAATTATGTTTCTTTTGCTGCTCTGACTGCCTTAATTTCTGCCCCTTTTCTCTAGTGTCCATCATTGGAGCAGTATGCCATGAGGTCATTTGCTGATGCTCTGGAAGTAATCCCAATGGCACTGGCTGAGAACAGTGGGCTGAACCCTATCCAGACCATGACAGAGGTCCGAGCCAGACAGGTCAGGGAGACCAACCCCTTCCTCGGCATCGACTGTCTGCACAAAAACACCAATGGTAAGGGCCCAACTGACAGACCAAGGCAACACTACACTTTAACGTCAAAGCGATGAGATATCAATGGCTTTTTTTGTCGTTGTTTTGCTCCTACACAGACATGAAGCAGCAACATGTGGTCGAGACTCTGATTGGCAAGAAGCAGCAGATCTCGCTGGCTACTCAGGTAGTCAAGATGATCCTCAAGATCGACGACATCCGAAGTCCAGGCGAGAGTGAGGACTGAAGGCGTCCTGCAACATTTCTGAGCCGTTCCAGAGGTTTTAGGCACTTCCCCAAGCACCACGTCCAAGCCACACTGCATATTGCTATTTATCATTTCATACAATATGTTCAAGCTGTTGTAGTTTCAAAGTCCCTATTAAAATGTTGGCCCGTTGAAATTTCCTGACTCTGTTGTTCTGATTTAAATTCTCCAATATTGAACCTGATCTTTATTTTACAAAACTTGATAATGTACAAAGTTGGCAGGCTGATGTATAGAAAGTGTAACCCACATTCCATGAAGGTTATTTAATGCTTGTGTTCTAACATTAAGACAGCAAACTACATATTTTCTTTTCGGCAAAAGTGCTAAATAGATTTGGCTTCACAATTGCAATTAATATTTCATTAGCATCACAATTCGTCAGTTCCACAGGTCCATACATGAACAGCCAGACCTCTAAAACAAAAACTACAGGAGCATTTGGAAAACTGGAATGTCATCAATCAAACTGAGATTATGCTCGTTGTAAATAGCACCTCCACACTTAATATTTGACTTTTTCAGGCGTTTCATCTCGTCTGTGCAAGTTGATCTTAAATATGTAGAAACACAGTGGGTGTAACTGACTCTTATTCTTTGTGTTGATTCTTCGGACCTTTTCATTTACATATATTTGTTGAGCCAGTTGAGCATGTCTGCCCTGGCCTCCTGGATGCTAAGTTTGTCTGTGGGGTTGATGTCCTCACTCTTGCGGTGGACAAACCCATGAGTCTGCCCAGGAAAGATCTTCACCTGGTAATCCACTGTGCATTTCTCCTTCAGCTTTGCTTCAAGGACGCTCACCTGGGGAGCAAAAAGATACGAGCACAGGTTGTCAGTGGTTATAATGTCAGAGATTACGGCATTTAAACGCATGTTCCTTGTGCCATTTCTGCTTTTATTCCGACAGTGTTACTAGTTTATTTAACACCTCTGAGGCATATGGATGTTGCTGCAATGATAACATTTGGCGCTCAAGTATCCGGGTGACGGGGAACACCATCGCTATCAACCAATCATATTTATGAACGTTAATGCGTACTGACCTGGTCCAGTGGTATAACGTGATCTTTCTCCCCAAAGATGAACAGCGTAGGACTCTTCAGCTCATATCGGTCGTCTTTTTCACGGATGATCCCTGCACAGTATCACATAAGCCTGTCATAAAACCATTTTAATGCAACCTTACTGCATGCTTTGCTGCTGGAACACACAGTGGGTGCACATTTATAGATGGGAGTAGTCTTTTCCAACAACATTAAAAAACACGTGTCAGTCTCATGTGTTTTGCAGCAGTGTGTATCCTGTAATTTAAAATCATTTTGTAAACTAGGACTGCTGATTTGTAATGCTGTCATGGAATTAAGAGCCGAGTTTGCCACCGATGACGTGAAGTAAACGGACACTTAACTTCATTCACTTTAGCACGACATACCATAGACTGACACTCCAGCTTTGACCTCTGCATATTGCAGGGCGAGGTAATGTGTGGCAACGCCTCCCCAGCAGAAGCCCACTGCTCCAATGTGTTTGGCCCCGCACTGCTCCTTCAGGAACCTCAGCACTGCATCCACTTCTCTGGGGAAGGAAATATAAGCTAATGCATACAGGAAAAAGAATGCTAATAAATGCATGAGATCATATCAATAATTACCCCATTCACTACCAACCCTATACGCCTGCTAGAGCGAGACGCAACATTTTCAACTGGGGACATAAGCTGCTAAATAAGCTGAAAATAGGGTTTTACTCACTTGTTTATGTCCGTTGGCTTTTTGTCTTCAAGCCACTCCTGAAATGTGGACCAGTCATGTGATGGACTCCAAGGCTCCTTTCCAACATAGAAGTCTGGACAAACGGCACTGCTCACAGCAACACAATGGCAGACATCACTGTTCTAGATCAAACTGGCCAAAACAACCCGGCAGATTTAAAAGCTACTGGGTTA
Organism: Gadopsis marmoratus; assembly: GCA_036023855.1. NCBI lineage: Eukaryota > Metazoa > Chordata > Actinopteri > Centrarchiformes > Percichthyidae > Gadopsis > Gadopsis marmoratus. The sequence continues at coordinate 26,858 of JAVQJF010076835.1, read as the reverse complement.
AATAAGTACTCACCCGCCTAAAGGGTGACAACCAATATAGCCTATATATGGTTTAAGCTTTTAGAAGCATGTAGCCCTACAATATATTCCTTTTGACTCACATGAAGCCATTGGCAGCCAGCATATCAGCCATGTATCTCGTGTTGGGAAGCTGCCACCCATAGATGTCTTGTATGACAACGATGGCCTTGTCAGAAGCAGCAGATGGTTTCACTACATAAGCTTTGATGTGTCCTATCTGGACCTCCTGGCCGAGCCCTCCATAGTCCATCCGATCACCAATATCACAGGGGCACGGTTTAGCTTCATTTGCCATCTGCTGACAGACAGGAGCAGGTAGAAAGTCAGCTGGACAGAGCAGATAGCAGGGCGACATTGGCCCCTCTAAGTGAAATTCCTCTGTCGTGTCCTTACACCTGGGACTATGACAAAGCACTTTGCACAAATCTCAACACTTCCAGTGTCTCCTTTTGTCCTCAAACAACATGATTTGTGAATCACCATTCGCACAGATCGGAGACATACCGTGTTGTTTTCCGATTTCCTGATGAGGACGGGGGGGGGGAAGGGAAACAATCCTGCTCAAAAAGTTGCAGCGAAGTCAGGAAAATTGTAGTTTGGTGAGTGTCAAGTAGATGAGACAAAGCACGAAATTCCTGCCGTGACCTTCAAAATAAAAGTCGGCAACTGTTCTGGGACGTTAAAAGAAAAATGATGACGTCATGGCTGATAATGATAAAACATGTAATAAGTATCATAAATATATAATGAAATATGACATTATGTTGGTGGTGCAGCCTCTAGTTCTTTCTGTCAACCCAACCAGACAGTCACTCTTAACAGACGACATGGAAGTGTGTTTCAACCGATATCAACTAACCTGACGCTGTTTTCTATAGCTGCTGTGGAAGGAACCAGTCAAGGTCACACCAGTCAAGGTCACACCAGTCTTCATGCAGAGCAGAAGCTCAGCCCAGTGCTGTCTGTCAATCAATCAAAACTAAAGTCAAATTCACAGATTCACGGGTGTTTTTGGAACCTAAAATGTTTAGCAAATGAATGGCCAAGTGTAACGAATGAGTCATTTGGATATTGTGACACTGGCTCTGTTCTTGGTCTTAAATACTGCTGACACTTCCGAGGTGGACATCCCTTCGTCTTCTCCCTCCCTGCGTGGTGTTGCTGTGAATCCCTCCTTCCTGTAGTTCTGTCTGGCTTGACCAAACACATTTCGCAATGTTTAGCAGCGTCAGACATTGCCAGGAAGCGGGTCGGTGTACTTACCGACGCTGCACCCGGAGCTGCTTTCCCTCAGACGTGTCCCCTCAAAAGGCACCGCTGGGATTCGAACCCAGGATCTCCTGTTTACTAGACAGGCGCTTTAACCAACTAAGCCACGGCGCCACTGGTCTGCGGCGGATGACAGCAGCACGCACGCGCACACACACACACACGCGCGCACTATTATTATTATTATGATTATTATTATTTTTATGATCAAAATAGCTCCTGAAACGGTTTTCAGTAACAACAACTTAATTGTCAAAGAGAAGGCAAAGCTGCTGAAAGGCTGTACATTTTTAATGCAAAGTGTAGTAAATAAACTGGATAGTAACGACGTTGCAAATGAAGGATTGACAGTTTAAGAATCATTGTTTTTTTGTTGTAAAATATTCAAACCATTTTTCACAAGATGGGCTCCGGAAACGTCAGATATACCTCTTCTCTGGTCTGTTAGTCAAAGCAAACGTGTGAGTTTCCTGTTGTCTGGCTCATTTAAAGTAGCCAATTTCACATTTGTTGCAAATTCAACATGAGCAACAAATGTAAACAGTGCATCAAATGGTGAAAACGTACTCTTTGAAATGATAAATAAATTCAAATAGTGCAAATAATGTTCACAAAGTCTACACAAAATGAGAGAGGACTATATTATCAAGTGAACATTTTAAAAACGTGCAAATTATCTTCATAAACTTTGTACAAGATGAGAAGGAGAAATAATTATAAGTGCAAATGATGCACCATGTGTCTGCGTCCACCGCAGAACTCGTTACAAAATATAATTCCAGAGCTTCCTCACTTGTGTACCTTAGTTTCTGCCATATTTGTTTTCCTCTGTGTTGGTTGTGTGGTTTTAGCTCTCTCGTGTATGTTTTCAGCACATACACACTTCGTCCCGGTTTCCCTCCCTGTTTATTCAAATGTCCAAAGACGTGTTGATTGGTGGAGAAGACCGTGTCACGAACAAAAGGTAAGCCTGGACATTTAACTTTTTAACCAATCGGAACACGGGAGGTGGGACTAAGCGTCTACAAGCATTAGCCGTTTGGCTCAGAGGGAGAAACACGTGGGTTTCCTCGACGAATCAATGCTGCAGGACGTGATTGCGTAGCCACGGAGCCTCTGAGCGTCCAAACTAGACAAACGCGATATCGCTGGATAGGCGAGGATCACTTTACGCTTTACGTTACTTTTTAAAGCATGTCGATAGGATTAGCGGTTCAAAGGTTATTAAACATTTTAAAACGATAGGTACTTGTAGCAGCGGGCGGCGGTCTCCGTCTTTGAGGGTTAAGAAGTCAAACGTTATATAAAAGTCTTCGGTTCATGTAACATCCTGCAGATGTCGCAGTTACACATGGATGGACATTTAACACCCGTTCACTGACCACGTGACGGTTGTTATGGAAGTTTCCCCTGTCGTAAATCTTGAACCGCTGCTGTGAAGTAAAACTGTTGGCTGTTGACAGGAGCTTGCAGTGACGTTAGCGCATGCGTTAGCCAGCCCAGCTAGCCATTTGTCTCCCAGCTTCGAACTGTCATTTCAACGACACGGAGGATGTAACGCATTTCAGGTGTATTGTTTTACATCAAAGACACGCGGCAAAGTTGAAACCGTTTGTTTAGTGGCGAACACAGACCGGATGTGGGAGGACACAACGAAGCAAGTGCTTGTGTTCAGTGTGTGGGGAAACCATTTTATGATTGTCAATGCATTCGACACATAAGGACACACTCGTCTCGCTAGCTTAATTTAGCTAGCTAAACGATATCGTCGGCGTCGTGGATGGGTCCACTGTACAAGATACTGCTGGAAGTAAAGGTGACTGGTGCTTAGCGAGCAACATGGATACGGCCGAAGAAGGTAAATGACCAAAGGTGTCGCTTGCTAGCGTTAGCATCCGAGCACCAGGCCTGCTAACTAGCGTAGCTCAGTAGCCTGTCAATGAAGTGTGAGGCTAATTCAGGTAGATGGGAGCTGGAGAGGCTGCTATAAACGTTGTAGTAGTGCAGCCGGGCTCAGTGTGAGCGCATACTGTAAAACAGCAACGTAGTAGTGCAGGAAAGCAGAAAGCACTTTCTAGTGATGTCATCAGTCTCCTGATGTATGCTCATAAAACGTAAGATGACACCATAATATGATTTCACTCAAGAGGGAAACCTTTTTGGAATGAATAATCGAATAATATAAATTGGCGTACTTGGCATGGTTGGGCCCCTTTCAACTCTGTATTTCGAAGATCAGATAACTAAATTTTAAGGTCTTGCATAGCATTTTATCATGTAATATAGTAATTTCCTAGTGTATTAACATGGATATTAAATGCACCTTATGTAATGCTGAGCCAGAAACAGTTTCTCATTTATTTTGCCACTGCCTGTGTTTTGGAAAGACAAGGAGAAATGTGTTCATATTCAATTTTATATTTCACTTGCTTATTTAATTTGTTGCATTCTTTTTCACACATTGGAATCTTAATTGTACAATTATGTTAATTTTTCATGTCCGCAAGCTGAAGCTTCTTATGCCGCTGGATTAGATTCCTCCATCCGAAACACACCTGCCTATAAGTGCAGCCCAGTCCCCCTACTCTCTGTCACCACATCTCTGGTTTGCTTGGCTTTGGCAGTGGCCACCACTCACATATTTTGTATGTGTTTGTTTGTGTGTGCAGCGGATATTTGTCGTGTGTGCCGTTCTGAAGGAACCCCGGACAAACCCCTGTACCACCCTTGTGTTTGCACTGGCAGTATCAAGTTTATCCACCAGGAATGGTAAGTGTCTTTGGCTTACAGCTGCCATTACCCTGTTATGTCCTGTTATGCCCCCCCGAATGACATTAATTGGGCTAAGGTTGGTTGGCTTGTTGCATTAGGCACTGCAAAACAGTTTACAGTAACCTCCCGCTCCAGGAATGAACCCGATGTCTTTTTTATTGTTCCTGTGCAAGGTTGAACTAAAGATAGGCTGCATGTAATTGACTGAGATGAGTAATTGATGGAGGTTTTATTCAACATAGTGTTGTGTGTTACATGCATGCATTACATTTTTATTATTTATAAAAGAGCACAGTTTCACTTATTTCCATTTTTTTCCAACCTGGTTGTTCCTGTCCTGGCTCTAAGCACATGAGCACAATGTCTTTTAAAATGAAGAAATTGGTGTTGCCTAGGTTGTTTTTAATCTTACCAGTCTAAAAATAGAAATCAGGATCTGTGTTTACATGCTTACAGTATAATAGGATTAATAGCAATTTGTTGTACTTCAGGGTGATTGCTAAGTAACTGTATAACTTGGTGAATTAGTTGTGCCCTATTAATATTCCTGTAGTGTGGTGGCTTGATGACAAAAATGTAATTGAAGAATCATGAATAGGATGCAGAACAGGTTCGTCCTTTATCACATCCCGTTTGGCTTTGTGGTATTGACCTGGTGAAAACAATACCAGTCCCTGCAGGTATTGTGGAGATTATGCTGTGTTCTCATCTGTCCTGTGTGTGAGCATCACTAGTTATAAGAGGGTCAGGTGCATGGAAATCCCCAGTCAGAAGCAAAGGCCAGGCCTGGATTGTTCTGTGATTATTGTCGAACATCAGTCTGTATCCATGTTGGTTCACGGTCACAAAGTTTAGAATAACAGTCTTTTGTGTCTAGATAGTATAGTTGTGCTGAGTGTATGCAGGATGAAGCATATAGCTTTGTTTATCTTATTTCATCGTGGTTACTTATTAAATAAAAATCTAATTCCCAAAACTCCAGTAACACTCTTAACATGACAGTAACCTGTCATTGTTCAGAGTGACATGGTCAGCTGCGTGTCAGAAATTCATAATTCTTTGTGTAAATCATGGAATTTCAGGTTATTTTACAAATGACTGTGTTTGCAGATATATTCCCAGAATATGTGTTACAATGTTTTTGTTGGTTTGTAGCTGGTCAACTAGATCATATGGCCGGTTTCCCACAGAAAGCTCAGCTGTTGCGGAACTATAACACTGATCTTGGTACAACCTTTCTGAGTTGAATAAATTGCATTAACTCTCTCGCTTAGTTATGGTACATCACACCTTGTGAATTGTTCACCAGGAAGGCAGAATGGGAACCTTGAATGATGCAAGTTGAAGTGAAACATGGGTATAACCCTGTTCTGTCTCATGACACACTTCTTTAATGCTGTCATATGTGTTTGAATAAGCTGGTGTAAAGAATCCCTTACATCCCTTACGAGCACAAATCAGCTCAGTAATAACTGACAGGCCATTTTATGTAACTGTTAATCAGAGAGTGAGTGTTCACTGTGACATGATAAGTGCTCACAGTTAGTGTGTGTTCGGTCAAGAGGTCTCAGAGAGGTCATCACAGCTGAGCCTGCGACTTCATAGTTATAGCAGTGGTTTCCATGAAAAAGATGTTGAGTCAGCCAACACTTTAGACCTTTGGTGTCTCACAAAGTTAACATCCCACACTGGTTTAAATCTGCAGCACAGGAGTTGTTTCTTGGGACAGTATGTAGTTCATCTATATTTAGGACTGACAAAATCTATTGAAATCAAAACTCAAATTTCACCATACACAGACACACACACTCACACACTCATCTGTCTTTAAATGTTCTTTAGGGATTTTTTTTAAAGGTGGATGTTTTAATTGATCTGTGCTCTGCAGTAGGTCTCTGTTGTTGTTGTTGTTGATGTAAATATTCTGTTACTATCCAGTCTCCCCAAATTTACACATTCAAAATTATGTTATAAAAATTCTCAACACACATCAACAATGTTGTTGAATTGTGCACTGCTTTTCACCTTCTAAATGTTGCTTTACAGTTTGGTCCAGTGGCTGAAGCACAGCAGGAAGGAGTACTGTGAATTGTGCAAGCACAGATTTGCTTTCACGCCAAGTAAGTACTTACCAGGCATTGATGGATCATCCACTTTGATTTATTAAACAGCCTCACGTTTCCTAAACAAGCTTTACATTTCGGACCATATGACTCTTTTTTTTTTTTTTTTTGTATTGGTCCTTTATACATGTGATTATTTATTGAAAGTCATTTGTGTTGCTTATACACAATTTGGAATACTATTGAGATTATCACAAATAAAAGATAGTTTAAATGTGTTTGGTTCACTCTTCCCACTTCAGTTTACTCCCCAGATATGCCCTCACGTCTGCCCATCCAGGACATTTGTGCCGGCCTGCTGACTAGTGTGGGTACAGCCATCCGCTACTGGTTCCATTACACACTGGTGGCCTTCGCATGGCTCGGGGTGGTTCCTCTCACTGCATGTAAGTAGTACACACTTGTAGTGCAACTCCATATCCACTGCTCTGTTCCCAGTATGGTTCAGAGGAAGGGTCTCGCACATGTAGGCGCTTTGATGCACATTTCTTCTTTCAGCAGTAGTTACTACATTTATTTATGAAGTGAACATAAGCTTTAACAGGCAATACTGTGTGTTATCCCAGATCTGTCAATCCCCCTCAGAATTAAATCTAAGAATCTAGGCTAGATCTGTTTAATTCTCACATATCATGTAAGTTATTACAATTCAGCATTTTTTGAAACATTTTAAAAATGTATTTAATATGTGCAAAATGACTAAAATTATTTATCTTCTCTCTCTCAGGTCGCATCTACAAGTGTTTGTTTACGGGCTCTGTGAGCTCACTTTTGACACTGCCGTTGGACATGCTCTCCACGTGAGTGATGATACCAGCATCATAAATACATTTTTTTATTCTCCTAATATAGCTTACTTTTACATTTCAGCATGTTTGTATGTTTATATATGTGTTAATGTTTGTGCTCCTGCAGAGAGAACCTGCTTGCAGATTGTCTACAGGGCTGCTTTGTGGTCACCTGCACGCTGTGTGCATTTATCAGCCTGGTGTGGCTCAGAGAACAAATAGTCCACGGTGGCGCTCCCCAGTGGTTAGAGCAGCACCTTCCGCCGCCACCAAATGCAGCCGGACAAGCCAATGAGGTACTTTTCTTGACTAATTGCCAGTGAGGCCAAGTAATTAGTTTTATTTATTTATTGTTAAATTAAGGTACGCCATTCAAAATATGTATTGTTCAATGATAGTTCCTTGTTTCCTTTGTAATATTGTGTGCATAAATTTACATACCATAACCTATCCATCTACTTGGCAGTATCCTTCTGTCATATCCCTATATTAAAGCAATGCATCCTCTCCCTTCACCCTCAGCCACAAGCCGCAGGCCAGGGAGCAGCTGACGAGCCCCCTGCAGCCCAGCCAGCCCCTGCTGATCCACCAGCCCAGAATGAAGCTGAGCCTGAGCCCCCTGATGTCCCCCCAGACCAGGGAGATGACCCAGAGCTGGAAGAAGAGGAGGGAGCGGCAGCTGAAGATGCAGACCCCAACAATGGAGCACAAGGTTTGTATTTCTTACAGGACTTTTATTCAGTTTAGTTTTGATGTAAATCAACCACAAAATCAGAGTTTCTGTGTTTTATTCTGTCAGACATGACTGTAATTTAAGTATGTCAGGCTTTCATCAGTATATAAGTAATAATTAAAACATGTATTACCATAATGAAACAGTGGTTGTCTTCAGGAATGGCTCACTGCCTGTCTGTCTGGTCAGATTTCATGGAGATATACTGAAATGCCTTACCATTCAAAATCAAATTGCTTATCATCATGAAACACTGACAATGTGGTGCAGTTTATGCACAAATTAAATGGAACACATTGTCATGAATTCAACATTTAAAATATTTCATCTCATGTAAAGCCAACAAACAAGATATGCAAGGAAATGCAGTCTTAAACAGAAACGCTAGAACAAAGAGTACCACTGGCATTGAAGCAAACAAATTGTTTCCACAATGGTCTCATTTGTCAGTTTGCTAAGGCGTCCCAATTAATTTGAGAATTACATAACGACATGTCAAAATGCTACCCGTAGCACTCATATCACACTAATTTGTTTTGTTTTGCCGTGGTTAATGGACTGATTTTGCAGCAGGCGAGGCAAAAAGGGCTGATAATGAATTGTGTTTGTATTATACATTAATCTAGCTGTGGGAGTCACCGCAGCGAAATGAATGCAACAGAAAGGCCTCACAATAGGTTGTTCTGCACTTCAGGGGCTAACAGAGTTTTCCAGAACAACATCAATTATTTAACAGCAAAATCCTTCTTAAGTATTGTTTTTCTGTGCTGTTATTAAAAATCAACTCAAAAACATTTGACCATACAAACACAATAACCACATTGTCCTGTCTCCGTACGGTGCACTGTAATGCTGTGGCCATATCTGACAAGCAGGATGTGGAATTAGATGGTATCACCCATATGCTGTTTATAGTTATACTTTAGAAGCTGCTGACAGTTGGAAATGTACTCATTGTATTTGATAATGTCTTTCTCTGTAGATGACATGAATTGGAATGCTTTGGAGTGGGACAGAGCGGCGGAGGAGCTCACCTGGGAAAGGGTAACTCACTGCATGACATTGCTGATCTCCCAACACCCCCCATCCCTACTACAAAACTCTATCAGAGGTTTTTCGATTTGTGTTATACGTCTATGCACATGAAACATTAAAAATATTTTCATTTCCCTTTTAGATGCTTGGTCTGGATGGTTCACTGGTATTTTTGGTAAGTTTTTAAATTCATAATTGTCAGTTATGTTTTCTTTCACCACAAATATTTTGTATGCGAAGTTTGTAAGTTGCGATCCTACCAGCTGAGGAGGTCTGAGGCTGAGGTCTTTGTCTTGTAGGAGCATGTTTTCTGGGTGGTGTCTCTCAACACACTCTTCATCCTGGTCTTTGGTGAGTAGACTAAAATAAAGATGCATCATCTCATAAAGTACAGAACAACATTTGTACAGCATCAGTAGGTACAATCATTGAGGGTTAAAACACAATGAAACCTAAAAGGCTTATTTGCATTGTGGGTAAAACCAAACATAAAATTGAAATACTCAACTATTATGATCCTGATCCTTTTTGTCATACTATAAAAACTGAATAGTAACATCTACTTTTATCTACTCGTATCTATTATATAATTAAAGAAATTGTGTGGGTTGATTGCATTTGTGTTTCCTAGTTTATATGCCACAAGGGGAAACATGTTTCCTTTTTTCCCCTCATTCAGCATTTTGTCCCTACCACATTGGGCACTTCTCTGTTGTGGGACTTGGCTTTGCGGACTATGTAAGAAAGCGCCCTCATCAACTCAGTTATTATGCAATATTGTGTCTCGAAATATAATTAATTACTTTACATATTTGTACTTTTTTCAGGTCCAAGCCTCCCACTTTGAGGGCTTAATCACAACCATTGTGGGCTACATACTGCTGGCCATGACGCTCATCCTCTGTCATGTATCCTTCCATTTAACACCATCAGACCCATGTAGTCTACTGAAATGTGAAGCCTAAGGCAGACAGGAGTCCATTGACTGTAGTCTCACAATGAATGTGAATTGTATTCTGTTAGGCCTGTGTGGGTGTAAATGTGTAAGCAATGTTGATCCTTAATGGCTGTCTCAGGGACTGGCAGCTCTGGTCAGGTTCCAGCGCTCCCGACGCCTCCTTGGAGTCTGCTACATTGTTGTCAAGGTAACACCTCTAAGTAAATTTCTGCTCTGTGTTAATCATGTAGGCAGGGCCCTTGGTGGAAATATAGACTGAAGTATTCACTTACTGACATTTACTAACAGAACATAATGCCAAATCTGATTTTTCTTCCCAGTCATACACAGAAGCTGAGGAATAGTCAGGCTTGAGACGGCCTTGTCCATTTAAAAGTGCCCTGCTTTAACAGGATGCCTCAAAGGCAGACCGTTTAATACTATCATGATATTTCTTACGCTAACTCCCCCAACAAAGTGAGTGAGGGGGGAAAAAAGTGTAACAATACTATATGTCAGTGCCTCTTTATAGATACGTTTTTAATGTATCTGCATATGGTATAAAGTGTTACTGAAACACAGCTCTGCTTCCATTACAGGTATCTCTGCTGGTTGTCGTGGAGATTGGTGTTTTTCCACTCATCTGTGGCTGGTGGCTTGACATCTGCTCCTTAGTAAGACTCTCCTGCCCCCCATCTTGTTCTGACTTTCAATACGTCTGTTTTGCTCTGTTGAATGATCCCATTCTTGTTTTTGAAAGCCCCAGCTCCTCACACTTGTCTGCATGTTTTATTTAACTGGTGTAATGTTAAGATTTGGAACCACACTAATATCGTGGTAATAGGAAGGTTCATTTTAGTTCTCATCCTGGGCTAATTACAGATAGGGCACCGTTTTTTGTAGTGACAAATTCTGTTTTCTCCCAGCTTCAAATGGTTCCTCCAGTGTCGGTGACAGCTGAATTATCTCTCTTCCCTATGACATTTCAGTGGATTCTTATGTTGTCTTCACACAATTTGCTAAAATGAGAGTGGTGTCCTGTACCCTGTAGAGCCGTCTGTCACATAGCCACTTCAGTGGCTTTGAACAGGACTGTGCGGCACAGAGACAGAAGCAGATGCTGTTGATCACACAGATTGTATATTTATTAACGCAGAAAAACCGAAAACAAACTGGCTTGGACAACTGGAGAGAGTCACATATGCCTGTGTGTTGTGGCTCTCACTCTCCTTGTCTGCAAGTCTCTGTGTGTTGGAGGGTTCTCACTCTTTGAGGCTAACTGTCACAGCGACAACAAAAAACAATTCCCTCTCCACCTCCAGTGGCCACCTTAGCTTTCCCACCTCCCATCAGGCTGCCTCAGAACAGGTGGATATGCAGCAGAAGGGAACCATGTCCCTCCAGCTCTGCAACTGCTCACCTGTGAAACAGTCTAATTGGCCTGAAAATGAACAATGTGGAATAAGCTGTCTTTATCATTTCAGTGTGTTCCGCTAATTAAATTGAGCTTCTGATGACAAAGCTGTGCTTAGAAGTTGTAATAAATATGTAAAATGTACAACATCTAAAATATCCATCCTATTTAAAGGTTAACAAAAGTAGAACAAACAGCGTTATCTAACATTTTACTTTTCCTCGCCCTGCAGGAGATGTTTGATGCCTCCCTGAAAGACAGAGAGTTGAGTTTTAAATCAGCTCCTGGTACCACCATGTTCCTGCACTGGCTTGTGGGAATGGTCTATGTCTTCTACTTTGCTTCTTTCATCCTCCTACTGAGAGAGGTAAGATCCTGACAACAAACCATAACGTTTGGTTTTTTTAAACCGATTCTTTCCTGAGTAAGTTTACTGTAGGTTAATTTCTTATGATTTACAAATGATTAAAAAAACATTTTACTTTTAAAAGCATTTGTTGTTGTTTGTTCATCAGGTGCTGAGGCCAGGAGTGCTGTGGTTTCTGAGAAACCTCAATGACCCAGATTTTAACCCGGTGCAGGAGATGATTCACCTACCCATCTATAGACACCTGCGGCGGTTCATCCTGTCCGTGGTGGTGTTCGGCTCTATCGTGTTGCTCATGCTGTGGCTGCCCATCAGGCTGATCAAACTGCTGCTGCCCACATTCCTCCCATACAACGTCATGCTCTACAGGTAACCAGCAGTCATAACAATTAGAGGTCACTTGGCGGTACACTGAGTGAAAGCCACTTTTTTGTTTCTCTGAAATGGTGTGTGAAACAACTTCCTCTTCAAACCAGAAAACCACAACATCTTGTTGCAATACATGTTGAACAAAAGAGGAAATACTGACCGTATGAAAGACTGATACAAAGCAAGCAGCGGTGGTTTACCCATTTGAGTTTGTGCTGTAAGAAACTCAACATAAGATAAAACTCAGAAGTCTGATTTTGTCAAATCAATGGTGAAAATAAGTTTTGAATGTGGTTCTTACCCTGCACATACTGCTTTTTCTGACCCTGTCTAACTCTTTCTCCTCAGTGATGCCCCAGTCAGCGAGCTGTCTTTGGAGCTATTATTACTTCAGGTTGTGCTTCCGGCTCTATTGGAGCAGGGACACACTCGCCAGTGGCTCAAAGGCCTGGTCAGAGCCTGGACAGTCAGTGCTGGATATTTACTGTAAGTCAATATGTTTGAATACACTTGTGAGTAAAGCTCACACAGGTACTTGGGGGTGCTTTGGGGTTCTTTGGGTAAGACACTAGAGGGCGCATGCGCCATTCAGTCAGGCTAGATAGCTTGTGCGGTATGCAGCAACGTTGCGCTGACGTGCGTGTATTTCTGTATTTTCAGGTGAGCAAAAGCAATGGAAAGATGTTTAAAAGTAGCAACACAGATGTATAATGTGTGTGTGAGAGTAACGGACTACTGGTAATGCAAATTACATGACATTTGTACCAGAGTTCTTCAAGTTAAATCAGAGCTGTCGTTTGAGACAGTACTTCACCTAGCGATTTGCTAATAATGTCAGTAGTGTAACCACCTATTTCACCTAGCGATTTGCTAATTTCAGTAGCGTAACCACCTGTATCCTACTAGAATACGCATTGTGTGAGGACAGAACATTATCAGTATGAGTGTGTTTGAGAATTATAGTGTTTCATGCAAAGTCAAAAGTGAACGAGAATGTTTATTGCATGCACCATTCAGTCACGCTAGATAGCTTGCAGTATGCAGCAACGTTGCACTGATGTGCTTGTATTTTCAGGAAAGAAGTAAAGTGATTTTCTAAACTTATGCACATCTGGAAGTCCTTTTTTGTCCAAGTGTTCAACACATGACTTCACCACACTAATTTTCTTACCAAGCCCATTTTTTCTCATGTTGGCTTTCTATAACCAAACACATATTTACCTCCACAGAGATCTCCACTCCTACCTCCTCGGGGAGCAGGAGGACAATGATGCCAACCAGCCCGTCAACAACAACAACAACAACAATCCTCCTCCTGGTCACCATAACAACCCTCCACCAGCTGTTGGTGAGGGGCTGCATGCAGCCCATCAGGCCATCCTGCAACAAGGGGGACCAGTGGGATTCCAGCCTTATCACAGACCCCTTCGCTTCCCATTCAGGGTGAGGAAGTCCCAACATTCACCACTGATGTTTCTAAAGCAGTCTTTGGGGAATTGCATGTTATATTATTGTTATTTGTTTGTCTTTTTTCTGCACTTGCTTGATTTCCAGTTATGGGGATTTTGTTTGCAGTTTACAATTCTTAGGTGCATGACTTTCAGCTGTTATATGAAGTTATCTTTATTTTCATGGTTACTATAGCATGCAAAACCACACAGTCACAAAATGTATTTAACACAACCAGGTCAGATTTAGTGAGACGGGGGGGAGCCTTTCATGAAAATGCAAATTCGGTTATACCACGAGTTAACATACTCTAAGTTTTAATGCACAAAGCAAAGTTAACATTAGTCTAAATATGTTATAACTGAATATTATAAAGTCTCTTTAAAAAAATTTAAAAAAAAAAGACACTAGGGCCACCTAGTATTTGTGGTTTTCTATACAAACTTGTTCCAACGCTGTAGGTACCACTTAGTGTACATCTGAGGACATACAATTCAACTCCCAGTTATTACACTCCTCCTTCATTTTAAAGGCCTTGATCTACATGTGCACTGTTATAATTGTTCTTCATTTTCCAATTGTAGTTTATAAAGTAAAGTGTATGTAAACACATTTCTACAGTGTTGCAGAGAATGAAGAATCAAAATCAAATATGTCCAAGCTTGATGACTTCACTGTTCACTTTTATTCTAAATTGTGTTTCCTCTATTCTGCAGATTGTGTTGCTCATAGCGTTCATGTGCATCACTCTGCTGGTGGCCAGTCTGGTATGCCTAACCCTACCAGGTGAGATGTGACAGCATGAAGCACAACCAGCAATTTTCTACTTTTTAGACCCACACCCAAACCATAATTAGAGGGGGAATCTATATACATATGCATGCCTCTGCTGTTTAAGTGGTTCTTTTTAAAGTCCTAGCTCAAATAGTTATTCACCTCTTCATCAACCAGACCTGAGGATCACTGTAAAGTTGGAAATGTTCATGTTTGTTTTGCCACGTGTTTCAGTGTTCACCGGGCGATGGCTGATGTCCTTCTGGACAGGAAACTCCAAAATACATGAGCTGTACACAGCAGCCTGCGGCCTGTATGTCTGCTGGCTGTCTATCCGCGGAGTCACTGTGCTGCTGGCCTGGATGCCCCAGGGACGCACAGTCATCATGCTCAAAGTTCAGGAGTGGACACTCATGGTAGGTAATCTGCCTCTATTGTTGGCAAACACCAAACTGCCTGGACAGCAGAGTGGGATTGTAATTAGTTGCTCTCTTTCCAGCCATTAGATTGTCTAGCACTGGACCTGACTGCTGCAATGTTTTTGTTAATGGTTGAATGCTTATTACAAGCTCATTAGCAGGCATCTGCCTAGTCGTACTATCCCTACCTTGTAGCTTCTACTCAAGTCATTAACTCTGTCAGTGCTGCAGCAGGAAGACATTTCGTAACCTCGCTTTGTTTGTGCAGATTCTGAAGACCCTGGTCGTAGCTCTGCTGGTCGCTGGAGTCATCCCACTGCTACTGGGCTTGCTTTTTGAACTGGTCATTGTGGCTCCGCTCAGGGTACCCCTGGACCAAACACCCCTCTTCTACCCTTGGCAGGTATGATTGTGGGTCTGTGTTGTGTCTCTTTCCTTTGTCTGTCTCAGAGACTTGCTTTTAGTGGTTCATTGTTGTGTAGGGATTGTGTTCTTATATCCATGTTCATCCGTTTATCTCTGTGTTATCTACAGGACTGGGCTCTTGGAGTGCTCCATGCCAAAATCATTGCTGCCATCACTCTAATGGGCCCTCAGTGGTGGCTGAAGACTGTTATTGAGCAGGTGGGATTTGGAAAGATATTATGCCTTGACTCAATGATTTTGCTAAACATTTAACAGTCTTATAATGCTGTGTATTTTCCTTTTGACCAACTAGTGTTCACTGCTGTAAATAAGAACTAGTTTTTAAACTACATAAAAACAAATAGCCAACTTTGCACTTTTCCCTGCTTAAAGAGAAGGATAAGAGAAGGCAACTCCCAAATTCCATTGTAATTAGATGTGCAGTATAACTGGTTGCTTTCTCCTTAGGTTTATGCAAACGGAATTCGCAACATTGATCTCCAGTTTATCATCCGTAAGCTGGCAGCTCCTGTTATCACAGTCCTGCTGCTGTCCCTGTGCGTGCCGTATGTGATCGCTGCCGGGGTGGTGCCTGCTGTAGGTGAGTACGTCAGTTGTAATGTTTATTAGTTTAACTTTTGTTATTTTCTCTGTTGGTATGTTAATCTCGCCTACTCAGTTCAAGATTTTTCAGGCCAAATCTAGAGTGCCACACTAAGACAAATATCAGTGGACATTCACTGAAAAATGTATTTAAGCGCACTACTTTTGCAGGCGTTACACCGGAGATGGAGATTCTAATGCAGAGGAGAATCTACCCGTTCCTATTGATGGTGGTCTCGCTCATCGGCATCCTGTCCTTCCAGATCCGACAATTTAAACGCCTTTATGAACACATCAAGAACGACAAGTAAGGATCTTTCAGCGTAGACCCATCTGTGGACAATGTGTATTTTACAATTTTTAGGTTTATTTGTGTGAGTTAACAGTTTGGGTTATGGTCAGTGATGAGCGGTGGGCTTTTTGATGTGTGCAACATTTTATATTGGTAATTGTAAAGCCAGTTTCCAGTTTAAATATTGTAGGATTTCAAGATGTTAATTTATGTTTCAAGACTGTGAATAAAATAAAACTGTTTTTAAATTAGAAAATAATGTAATTTCAGCACTGGAAAGTCTGAAAACAATAACAATTGTGGTATAAATATCGTATTCATCTCTCTCTTTACAGGTACCTGGTTGGACAGAGGCTTGTCAACTACGAACGGAAAGTTGGAAGAGCGAGTTCAGTCCCGCCCCCCAACCCTGTCGCGGAGTAGATTTATTTATTTTTGTTCCATGTTGCCACATTTTTGCACCTGTTACCCTGCGTGCATCCTGTCTCCCCTTTCACCCCACTGTTTTTGATTGGCAACTCAGTCCTTGGACCCCAATCCTTTTGAATCTCCTGTGGCTCTCGGTGGATTTGATGGATGTTGTTCCGATTTCTTGAATTCCCTTTCACACCCCATCAAAGGTGGGATGGGAAAATGTATTATAATAATGGGACAGTTGAGCTATCCCCTCCCCCAGACAAATGAAGCAGGCATGAGGGTTAGAGGTTTGATTTGAAGCTCAACATCTGTATTGTCATTCATGCCTTGCTTTGTAAAGTGCTGCCTGATAATTGTACATGTGTAAATACTTTGAATGCAGACTTTGTCTTAAAAAAAAAGAGGCATATGGATTAATGCAATGACCATTGTACATCTTAAAGTGTATGTATAATTTATTAAATCAAACTGACAATTTATCTTTCTTGTTACATGTGTTCTCAAGACAAGCAAAGTACTGCGTACATGTATGTGGTTGATTTGAGTGTGCCAGTGTAGTGCAACGATCAGAATTATCTTCAAACAGAGTAGGGTAAATATCAGCTTATTAAAACCTTTGTTAGAAATTGCTTTAAAATCACATTTACATGTATGAACAATAACTATTTGCAGTCATCTCAATGAGAAGACTTTTCACATGATTTTGCCTGCGGTGGTGTAAAGACATCCCATGTGGAAAGCATGATCAGTACGTGACTGGCGGTGGTGTGATTTCCTCATCTTTTGGTACAAGTGGAGACTTCAGTACAACTCCAAACTTCTCTGCCAGGATACAGGGGATCTCCTCATCTCTAAGCTCCCTGGTTGTGGTTTCCACCACTCCCCCTTTTCCCTCTGTTGGATATGTGGTGGTGGTCAGTCTGCGACCAATGTAGGTGAGCCTTCCACCCGGTTTTAAAATCGTGCAGAGGGACTTGCAGAAGAAGATGGAGCTGGGAGAGCTCTGGTGGTAGGTGCACATCTCGGCAAAGTCCTCCAGACACCGAGGTTCAAGGGTGAATTTGTACATCTCCTCCCAGTCTCCATCTGGCCCTCTGTTCTCCTCCTGCAACTCCAGGATGCGCATCCCCGCGTCCATTCTGATGCGGTACACTCGGTGGCCCTGCTCCTGGGGGCCGCTGGTATCCAGTGAAAGGGGGACGGTGAAGCCCTGGCCCCCGAACCCGACGTCGCACAGCCAGCGCTGCCCATCGAGGCTCACCATGATGATGAAATGGTCAAAAGGTGGCCCGTAGTGACCCGTGACCTTGTTCTTCACCTGACCGGAGAGCAGCGTGACCTGGAAGCCCAGTTCGGACAGCAGCCACGAGAAGAGGCCGTTGTTCTCGAAGCAGAAACCGCCTCGGCGCTGGTTCACTATCTTGTCGTACAGGAGACCCGGGTCGCGCTGAACTCGTCCGCCGCTGTGAACCGTCAGGTTCTCAAACGGCACCGACAGCAGGTGACAGGTGTGAAGCGACCGCAGCACATCCGTGCTGGGCTCGGCTGGACCAGCAAACCCAATGCGGGACAAATATGTCGCCACGTCCATCTCAACGGAACTCACTTTGGCACGTTTTTTTTTTTTTAAGTATTACGAGTCACTACTTAAATTACGGCCCCCGCGGCGTGTATTCACGTTTAGAAATAAACGAAGGCAATTAACCAGCTCGCACTAGTTCGGTTTCCGTGTGTAGTTTGGTTCCGCTTTATTCCTGCTGCTGTATTATAACATTAACGTTATCTTGAGGGCAGGTTCAAAGTACACGGCCTTGAAGTCAGCTCTGCTTAATAAACTCCGGCGACTCCGTGTGGGACGGACAACTTAAAAAGCAACTGTGAAATACAGCTTTCAGGCAATAATTAACATTTTCTTCCAGAACATTTTTTTTTTGTCGAAACTTTATTGATCAAAACAAGACTTGATTTGCCTTTTTTTTCATAAACATAAACGTTAAACGGGGCACAGTGATATAAATCAAAATATATTAAACTAAAAAGGAAGCTAATAGTAGAGGATAAACCCAAATAAAATACAGATTAAACTCTAAGTGAATGAATTTATAGTTAAAACATTTAATTGTATGTGTATATACTTTTTTTTGTATTTTTTTTATATTTACATGTATTTTTCTTTTGCCTTATTGTGTAAAAAAATAAAGTGTGTATATATAAAAAAAAATATTTTCACCTCCTGACTCGTTTTTCGCTCCAGTGACGTCACACACCGGCACTCCCTTTCCCCCAGTAGAGGGAGAAAGATGGCGCCGACGCACGTACTGAGATGCTGTCAACGGGGTCTAGCGTGGATACCTGTGATTTTCATCGCCCTGGTCGTCTGCTGGTCGTATTATGCTTACGTGGTGGAGCTTTGTATATGTAAGTAGGCGCCCCTGCCGCGGTCCGTTGCCTCTTTAAAGCCGCCCGCCGCCGCTGGTTCCAGCGCGCCGGCCACACGAACACACAGCTGCCGCCGGCCAGCAGGAAGTAGATGGACTGCAGCGCAAAAAGAAATGGTGTTGGCGAGCCTAGTCCAAGTCTGGATACAGCCAAGTTACCTGTTAGCTGCCGTCGCTCTGGGCTGCCTTGTTGTAATGGTGTTCTGGGCAAAGACGAACTTTGACCTAGCTTGTTAGCCTTTTACTGTAACCGTCTCTGTTGTTTTGCGTCGAGCTGAATGGAGGCTTGGATCCTCGGTGTTTGCCCGACAAATACTTCCCCTCTTAACTAAAGATTACCGGCGATTAGCTCGGCACGGCCAAAGTGCTGATATGTCGAGGAGAGTGTTTTTTGTATTACAACGAGAGAAGCTGTAATAATTTGGTTTAATCGGAGGCGCAAAATGAATTGTGTTAACTGTGAATGATGCGTGTGTCAGGAGTTAACAAACTTTTTCATGTCACAGATGCACAACACAAGGTGAGCTTTGGTGTCAGGGGTCTAATTAAATGTAAGAAAGTGCATCCCATCGAGTCAAGCCAGATTAGTTGTTTTTTCCAGTCCTTATCTTTTTTTTGGCTTGAGCCTGTTTGATCCCCGCGTTACAGATTATATGGCCTCTGTGGGCTCTTTGCTTCTCAGATTGATCAGGAAGGTTTCTAGGAGCCTGAAAAGGTGAAAGTAGAAGGGAAGTAAAGACAATAAAGTTGATCGTGAGAGTGAATTTTCCCTGAGCAATATGGAGTTTGCCTATTTCTGATTGAAGTGTAGATATTCAAACTCCCGCTTGTCTGTGCACTTTGGGGACATTTGATCTCTCGAAGGTCGAGACTGAAGAGTTCATCCTTGATATAAGAAACCGTAGTTGCGAACAGTCTCCTCACAGGGCGGAGGAGACGTCTTTAACGTGCTCGGATAAATGGAAATGACAACATGGCAAGCTGCATCTGCAAAGGAAGGTTGTGTGATGGGACTGAAAGCTTCAGAACAGCCGCTGATGGACCTTAAATAGAGAAAATGTGGAAAATACAAGCATGGATAGTTTAAATGTACTGTACAGGTGCATTACTTTGTAAATATGTATGAAATACACAGTGAAGCCCACAGTCAGATCTGTAACCATGGTTTGAATGTCACTATATTACAATGTGTTTTCTTCTTTGTCTGTCTAACATTCTTGTTTTCCCTGATTTGTCTCTCAGTCACCATCCCCAGTATAGGAGAGCAAAGTAAGTGTCCTCATTTAATACTTTGTGAATGGAAGCTTATTGAATTGAGCCAGTTTGCTACGTGAAATATGCTCTGTACACTTAGGTAAAAGAAAAAAGGCTGGCACAGACCAACATGCTCTCTCAAAGTGCTGAGGTCGGTCTGCTTGAAGCAGAGCAGCGCCTCATTCCCCTCTAATTAATTTAATACGTAGATGTACAGTGTTTCCACATATCCCAGATGACAGCAGCAGTTCCTTATATCAACTCTTTAATGATTAATTTGCTTGTGTTCAGTGTCGGTGTACGCATCGGAGTGTATGCTGTAGGTCCTGATGCTTTGCTTAATGTTTCCCTTCAGTTATCTACCTGATCTTCTTCCACCTCACTTTCATCATGTTTGTATGGTCTTATTGGAAGACCATCTTCACCAAGCCTGCCAACCCCTCCAAAGAGGTACAATAGCCCGGTTCTCCAAAACAAGCCCACTCTGTAATCTCCATGTTGATGTGAATTCAATTTGACCAATGCATTTTAACGAAGTCTGTATTCTGCTTTGTTCACTCCAGTTCTGCCTGCCCAAGGCTGAGAAGGAGCGCTATGAGAAGGAAGAGAGGCCAGAGTCCCAGCAAGAGATCCTGTGGAGAGCTGCCACCAGTCTGCCTCTGTACACCCGCACAGGAGCCGGCGGTACGTCGCCACGTGTGTTCAAATCTGAATCTGCGAGTGAGAATGAATGTGTCTTGTCTGTTTTTCACCGCTGTCCATATAACGAGTCGCTGTTGTGTTGACATGATGCAGCAATCCGTTACTGTGACCGCTGTCAAGTTATCAAGCCAGACCGCTGTCATCACTGCTCCGCATGTGACATGTAAGAAAACCACATTTACTGCCATTCAACCAAGATATTTTTCTCCTCCAAAATCGATCTTTTCTCGTGTTTTTTTGTTTTTAAATCTGTTCTCTTGCTGTGTACGGCAGGTGTGTGCTGAAGATGGACCACCATTGTCCCTGGTATGTAAGACCCGCTAAACAAGTCGATCCGCTGCATACTGTAAACCTACTGTTTTATGAGTTTTTCAGTTGCTTCATGCAGGCTAATGAGCACAAGGCGATAGATCTGATAGCCATCAGTTCCTCATACTGTCAAAGCCGAGCATAACGCAGTCAACTAAGAGCAAACTGGTTTCTGGACTATTTGCGCCTAATAGCTAATGTTACAATTACAGCTGGAACATTAATTAACTAAATACAAGAAGGCAACAAAGCCGTCTTCTCTGGTTTGTACCTACGGAAGCAAACAATCTGCGTGCTGTAAGAGTAACACAGAGATTCCACCTTCTGAAAGATTTCCACTCGGAGGAAGTGGCGTCAAACCTGACCTGTGTTTTGCGTTTGTGTGTCTCCAGGGTGAACAACTGCGTAGGATTCTCCAACTACAAGTTCTTCATCCTCTTCCTGGCCTACTCGCTGGTGTACTGTTTGTTCATTGCAGCCACCGTACTGCAATATTTCATAAAGTTCTGGACAGTGAGTAAATGATGTGCAGACTCCTCGATGTGTGTGAGTGGTGTTGCAGGGGATGCAGATTTGGTTGCATGTCGAAGCCCGGATGAGCATCCTCTGAGTTGGTTGTGCATGGTGCTGACCTCTCCTGTATTGAGCTGTGCTGCTCCTCTGTTTTCTCTGCCCTCTCTCACCCTCTCACCCCCCTTCTATTACCCCCAGCTTTCACACACTGGGTCATTGTTCTCCAATCTTTCCCTTTTCTGTCTCCATCTTTGCTATCAGAAGCGTCAGTCACACCACTCCTGTGGTTGCAAACACCTCCTCTTTCCCTCCCCCATTTCATAGCTGTTCCACTTTGATTTCGATCTCTTCCTCTTTCATCCCTTTTTTTCCCCTCTCCTGGCACACTTTATACATTCACCCAGTCCCCCCCCCCCCTTTATTCACTTGGCCTTGACTTGTGTTTGCGGCTGACTTCTAAGTGCTTCCTCCCCTCCCAGCTTTTCTCTCCTGGTGTTGCTAACCAGTCTTGTTTCTGTTTGTACTAAAGCTTTGCCGGAGGAAATCGGCAGAGAACTGCCCAAAGGTAACCCAGCTGTCCTCCAAAGCCTTTAGTGTTCCAGTGCCTCACCATCATTGGCATGTTTTTTTTTTTTGTTTGTTTGTTTTGTCGTGATGTCCGTGCAGTGACGTGGTTCACACAACGCTCTTTTTATTTCACTTTTTCTTTTGTTCCTTCTCTCCCTTATTTCTCTTTCTTTCCGTAAATGTTCTCAATGTGAATGGAGTTTTTGATTCCTCTCTCGCTCTCCTATTCTCCCGTCTCTTCCCCAGAACGAGCTGCCAGATACTCACGCCAAATTCCACGTCTTGTTCCTCTTTTTTGTGGCAGCCATGTTCTGCATTAGTATTCTGTCCCTCTTCAGTTACCACCTGTGGCTTGTAGGGAAGAACAGGTCCACGATAGGTAACAAACACACACACGTGCAACTGGTGTTTCTGCTATTTCACCACAAAATGCGTTTCTCTGTACATTTAATAGCTTTTCAACATTGTTGTAGATGTAAATTTGTAATGATCAAGAAAATAAATGTCCAGATTTGGAACTGACAACTTCTCACACACATTCTTCAGTCTTTTCCTCATCAAGTGAGATTTCACCTGTTTGTTGTGTAACGACCTCTGTATTTGCCTTCTCTGTCCATGCTCATCTCCCCATGTTGCTCCTTCTCTGCAGAGGCCTTCAGAGCACCGGTCTTCAGGACAGGCTCTGATAAGAACGGCTTCTCTCTGGGTTTCCGGAAGAATATCGCTCAGGTCTTTGGAGACCAGAAGAGGTACTGGCTGCTGCCCGTCATCACCAGGTAAAGGAGACAAATGTAGAATGAACATAGACAGTAGAGAGGCTCTGTAAACAATACTGGATTCAAGCCAGTTGTCTTTGTTTCCTGTTTGTGCATTCTGGGGTTGAATGTACAGAACTGTACAGCTGAAAAGGTGGTAAAGGTGGCTTTTACATGTCTCTGACACCACTGTTTTTGTGCAAAAGTACGAGCTGAAAACAGTGGATCTCCTCCTTTTAAATAATCAGGTTACCTTTTGTTGTAGTTTCAGTGGAAATCTAACCCGACTACACCTAATCTTGAGTTTCTCCTGTCCTTTGTTTACTACAGTCAGGGAGATGGTCTGACGTTTCCTACACGGCTGGTCAACGCTGATGTAGAGCAGGCCACAGTGACCCTGCATCCAGAGCCAAATAAAAGGTGATAAATCTTGGCGTAATAAAAAATATATTATTTGACATGAGGCTCTGAAAAGGATTTATGTTTTGGATGTGGTTGTGAATGTGCAGTTAATTTTGCTTCCAGTGCTGCTGATGTCCCTGAGAGCCCGGTCGGGGAGTCACAGAACCGCCTCCTGAGCAACAACCAGCATGCCAACAGTATCGGAGACCATCTGGCTGATAACACCCTCAAATCAGGTGAGCTTTACCAGGGATGACAACATTACTCTGACAGAATTAACGTAACAACTCTCTGTCTGGTATCCGTAACCTTATCACGTCTTCTGTTTGGCTTCACAGCTGAAAGTGAAACCATCACAATCTCCATGGAGAGCGAGTCCTAAACCAGGTGAGTATGAGGAAACCACGCCAGTCAGTCTGTATGTTTGAATACAGCTCTGACTTTGAGTGCAGATTTTTCACACTGAACCGTTTGCACAATTATGTAAGTTTTGAGCGTAATCGGCGTCTTCATATTCTTTCTTCTCTGCCACAGGAGAACCTCCTCAGTCATCTAATACGATGCCTTAAGCAACGCAACAGTTTAGCTCGTCACCGTGGCAACAGTCTCCCAGCGCAACCCCGTCTCCACAAAACCATTGAGAGTAACTATGGAAATGCGTTTTTTTTGCCCATCACGGCAAAATGATGCATCTCTGGCATTGGCATTTTCGCATGCAGTGCCATGAGCAAATCTCGCACCGCCACAGGACATGTGATACAAGCTGGTTCTCTCTCACACCAACACACACACACACACACACACACACGCTAAGTCACACATTCAACTGTATACATACTTCCTTGTGTTGTTTAGTTGTTTTTTTTCTCACAACTGGAGCATTTATTGATGGGGAGAAAGTTGAATCCGGGTGGAAATATGCACTATGTTTGATGAGAGGACCTTTTGTGCCAAAAGCTTCCTGGGTGCACAGGACTCATGTTTTAGGCACAAAGCTGCAGTGAAGAGTGGGAGGCCAGCTGGAGCAGTGTGTTTTGTTCTGAACATTTGTCTCTCGTGTTTCTAGAAAGGCAGTATGTCCCGCAGCTATGGATCAGTTTACCTGTTTGACCTTTTTTTATTTTTTTCTTCTTCTTTAATTTTTAACTCATAATGTTGGAGCTCATCTGTGGTCCGCACCTTTTTTGACATGGATGGTTTCCCACCAAAACCTGGACTATTCTTACACAGGACTCTGTGTGGTTCAGTGGACTGAACCAGTGCAAAACAGGTAAGACTGTAGCTGGGTTTTGGCACAAGATGGCACATTTGCACTTTGTACATTATTAATGTCCATCAAACACGACGTGCTGCTTTTTTAAAAATCATTTCCAAAAAGCCTCCCAGGTATAACGGTTGTTGGATGATCATGTGATTTATAGCGTATTATGTGTGTGTGTGTGTGTGTGTGTGTGTGTGAGAGAGAGAATGTGTGTTGAACAGTTTTGCTTCTTTCTTTTTTTTGATTTTTTTAAAGAACTAACAGAATCTTAAAGAATCGGTGTTATGTGTTTTGGACAGCTTTATGGACAGTTTGACCTGGGAGATGTATTTCACACAGTGCAATGCGCGATCACTTCCTGTTCTGTTAGTTTGTTAATTATGTCGTATGCCGAACAGTGATTCTTAGCCCACAGTGTCTACATCATGTTTTTCTACAGCTCAGTGCTTCAACCTTTACTAAGACACCAACACTCCTTGCCAAATAAGGGCTGACCTGTCAGGAGCTCTGACCTGAAGTGTTTACAACATCTTAGCTTGATCTAATTCTCATTGGCCAGTGCCATCCTAACCAAATTCTATTTAGTCATTCAGCCATTGTGGCTTAGTAGTTTATATAGATTTTATCTGTCCCTCTGTCCTGTAGTGGGCCATGATGTCTTTGCAATACCAGTGCTGGGCGACAGGTGGCGACAATGCTGCTGTTATCTGCCCTCATTCAGATGGTGATTTCGTTCTTTCTGAGTTTTGTCAACGTGTGGCTTGGAGCTCAGTTCACTTTCAGTCTAATTTGCAGGTGCCGCTCTCTCCAGAATTAAGTATTTGCAGAACATGTCATTAAAATGTATTTTCCTGTTGATAACTCATCCATATTTAATTTGAGATGAAAGTGAATCGAACCCATCTGATCTGCTGTAAAACAGAGGTGTCTGCTCTCTATGTGCTCGGGAGTCCGCTCAGTGTTGTGACCGTGAACTGTTACAGGAGCCCCAGCTTGTTAAAAATGTGACGGTGAACTGTCTTGTGTCAGTGTTGGAGCATCTGGGATGTGACAGCGACTTAGAGGGTCTAACAAAAATCTTCTGAAACTGCAGAGAATTAAATTTCATTACGCTTGCGTATCACAACATAATGTAAATAGCTGTTTAAAGAATGGACTCTTTGGTCAGTATAACCAAATAACAATTGTTCAGGAATGAGTTACATCCTTTTAGCAAGGAAGTTTGTTATTTATATGCAACTTTCTGATTGGAGGGAGATCCAGCAGATTCCTGATGTCGGTCATTGCTCACGTCTATCTGATCACATCCCTGACTTTTGCTGGAGCAGCCTCTTACTAACTAGATCCCACCAGACTCTGGTGATGTACAAGTTTACAGCTGTTTCTGTCGTGTGGAGTGAGTTAGTGGTGTTGTACGGTGTGTTTCTCGGTAATCATGTCACAGATGTGCTGACAGCGAGGGTATTTGATCGAATGACGGCACATTATAAACAGCCCGCTCAGCCCGGCTATCTGTTTGCATTTTATTCTTCCAATCATGTTTGACCTTTTTGAGCCCAGTGGTTGCTGAGAACTCAGAATCACACTGTGGTTTGGTCTCAATTTAGTGGATTAAATGACTCTTAGAGACCGTGATCCAAGATGTGGTTCTGTTGTGATCATGTGTGAATAATTTCTAAACCTCATGCTTAAATATTTAGTTAAGAAAAAGACAAAAACAAAAATTCTGTATCTGTAAGGAGCCTGGCTCGCTCCACGTCGCTTACAGCCACTGATTCTGAAACATTGGACCTGTTGTCTTGTTTTACAAATTGCCTATATTCCCTCTCTGGGCTGTTTGGCCTCGAGACTAAAGTGTGCGTATGTTTTGTAATGCTTAGAGTGTTTTTTTTGTAATATTGTCATTTTGGGAGAAATGCTTCTGTGCAGCCATGAGATTTTTATATGTCTGTGTACATACATAAAGTCTGAAATACTCAAAAGCATGGCGCCTAACTTCTGTAAAAATGTGTTTTACCATGATAACAGGCGATTCTGGCGTTAAAACAGACATTGGAGTGCGTCGTGTTTTAAATTAAGCTTTACTCTGGTCTGTCTCAACTTTATAAATGAAGCCATAAAAACTCCTGTGAAAATGGAGGAAAGAATTTCAGTTATGTTTCAGAAACATTTTACATCTGTATTCCCACTGCAGATGTAGCCTATCATAACTTCTGTATTACTACATTTGACTGTGTGTGTGTGTATATATAAAAAGACTACATATATTTTTATT
The DNA here is from genome assembly GCA_036023855.1 of Gadopsis marmoratus. Taxonomy (NCBI): domain Eukaryota; kingdom Metazoa; phylum Chordata; class Actinopteri; order Centrarchiformes; family Percichthyidae; genus Gadopsis; species Gadopsis marmoratus. Next base: position 195 of record JAVQJF010076835.1, on the reverse strand, counting down.
GTCTGATTAATTTTACTGTTATGTTGTGAATGAAGTACATGGCTCCACACAATTAACGTGAAAAATAACAATAAATGTTTTTTTTTAAACCTCCAATCTAGTTTGGACCTCATCAGTTTTTTGATTAAAGATATGTGTGTGTGTGTGTATGTATGTATGTATATGTATATATATATATATGTATATGTATATATA
>JAVQJF010076833.1:0-14174 GCA_036023855.1 Gadopsis marmoratus | reverse complement strand
GAGAACTGCAGCTTTCCTCTTTTCAAATGACATACTGTACGAAAAGTGTTCCTACAGCAAACCCCATTTAGACCTTACTCATCGATATGCTGAGTATGTTCCGAACAAGTCATATTTGGATAAAGGTCACTACTTCCATGTTGCCCTATCACCCTCTCTGAAGCCCTGACGATACAGCAGAAGCAGCGTCTTTTAGACTGGGTGAATGTTTGACATTCAAAATTTCAATTTTAGGTGGAATATCAAATGGGCTGATTCAGTGAACTTGGAACTGTGGAAGCTGTGCGAGTATTCTCACGTGACTTGCCCTTCCAAAAACACGTGTTAAAATTTTAAACTCTCAGGTCAAGAGTGGGATTTTTTTGAAAAAGAAGTGGCTGCACCACAGCTTGCTTTGAATAGGCGGGTAGAACCTCTAATAAGAGAGCCAACATCCTCTGCTGTCAAGGCAGAGAATACTGCTGCATACAAAACCAGTTTTAGAAAGACAACATTTATATGGAAAAGCTGTCAGTTTTATAAAGTTGACAGTTTTATAGACGGGGATCACTCTAGAGGTTGTAGATCAGAAAATGAGACTGGATTTCCTCGAATCCTGACTTAACAGATCTTTGCTAATTCATTCGTTCTATTCCTGAGATGTGTACTAAGAGTCCACAGCCAGGAGACAAAACCTCTTAACATCTGCTGATACTTTTCTACTGCCCTCACCAAATGTTTGCTACTGGGGAAGTATTATCGAGGCAGACGCTTTAGGGAGTTTGGCTTTTATGTCTGTAAGTGATGCTGCTGTTGGATAATGTTTCTTTTCTATAGCCAATACTGTGATGCTCTACAGGTAAATATAATGTGATGGAGCTTGAAATACTCCTAAGCAGGAAAGAAGTGCTGAGAGAAATTTTACTGATCTGCCGTACATGCAAATACCTAAGTGATGCTGAGTTTGTTTTGCTGCAGTCAGTCATCGTTCATTGCCTGTATTTAAGGTAACGTGTAAAAGGAACAGTGTGACATTTTGGGAAATATGGATGAGAAGGTCGATATGAATTTCTCAAATCTCGGTGCTTCCAGAATTGAGAGGTTCAGGCAGGTAAACGGGACGAAGAAGGGGAAACTACAAGTATAGGTCCATCAAAAGTGTAAAAAGAAAGCTCATGACATGCTGAAAGGTTTTGTATTGTTTTTTTTTCCACAGTACCTCCTGTGTATTCAACATGCAATATCTCCTAAAATAAGATACCATACAGGGTTCAACGGCCCTATGGCCCGTGGCCACCAAAAACTCCATGTAGGTGGCAACCAAGTTTCATCCCTATAATGCAAGCTTTCACCAAAGCAACGTTACATTTCCACAAATATCCCGATTCCTTAGGAAGCAAAGCACGACTGTGAACTAAGACTGTGAGAGAATATATGTGGTATATGTTTCCAAAGAGCTTGAGTTTAATTTAAATGAATTATTGTAAAAAATATATTTTTATTCTGTTAATTTCTATTCATTTATTGAGGTGTCAGTTAAGGAAGGCTATATTGAGTTCAGTTAAATTGCCTTTTCTGGATTGTTTTCACATAACTTTAAATTTGGGCAACCAAAAATGTACATTGGCCACCTAAATTTAGATGCTTAGTGGCCCGGGCAGCCAGTGCTTAAAAATATTAGTGTCTATCCCTGCCATAGTTTTAGGAGCAGTTCTAATTTGGGGCTCTTTCTGCAAACCGCTGCACACATGATATTAAGTCCATAGTTTCATAGTGGGTTGCCAGGTTTGTGCACTCATCTATCAGCTCTGAAAGACCTAACATTGCAGGAATATGAGTCACCCATAAAAAACCAAAAGTGCTATCAAGGTTATTTTGAAAGTTCTGTTTATTTCAATCGCCCATATTGTTAATGATTGATACAAATGAAATCCACTTTTGCTGGGGTGGGAATGCATTAACTTTTTTCATCTTCTGAAAGGGGGGGAAGGCCGTGACAGAAAAAGTTTGAGCATAGAGTGACAGCACTGCACATTGTGATCATGCACAAGAAGAGTTTCCACAGCATAAATGAAAGAATCGGGTGGAAACAGTTTTGTTGTTTTGGTCATTCCGTCACATTTTCACTTCGAGTGTACTGAACCTTTGTGCCTAAAATAGAGACAAATGTCTGCTATTCCACAGAAACCGTAAAGACAACTGAAACAAGCATCACTTTGTCACCGAAAGTGTTGACATTTTTGTCTGGCAGCTGGCTCCATCTGCTGTCTTGCACCTTTCATCGACTGGACTTGCACTACACTGTATGGAAGAGGTTTCATTCCAGCAAGCCTGACAGCCAGTTTCTCAGTGTCAGCACACTAGCCATGTCAGAAGAAGCTGGTCTTTATCAGGGCAGCATCCACAGAAATAGAATAGGACTGGACTCCTGGAAGAAGCATGTGGAAATCACCCGTAGGCGTATTGTGATTTTCACTGTTACCAAACATTATATAAGTGCCATACAAACGGCAAACCTTGTTTTTCCCCTACCTTCATGCCGCTGTACTGCAGTCATCATCACCCCACTGTATTTACTCTTTGTCCTTCTAACCCGGCCGGTTCATTAACTGGTAACAGAAGACAAATGCTTCAATGCAAATCATTTTCATGGTACAGTGCTGGCTGCTCTTAGTCATAATGGCACGAGGGAGAAATTCAATTTCTCATCTTGGCAGCCTTTGTGTTTTGGTCCTTTATTACTCGCACACAATTTCCTTCTTCCTGCTTCAATCACGCCTGTAAGATACTGTTAGTCATCACAATATGATCACGTGTGTGTATGTGGGAAAGTCACTTTCGCTTTGCTTAGTGATATCAAACCCTTGACGAGAGTGGGAGGACATCCCTTTAGGATGTGTAGATGCAACAGGCCATAGCTCAATTGTGACAGGATTCATAATGGAGCGACCTGCTGGGAGACTGCAGGGAAAATGAGGCTGCATGTCACCCTGATAGCCCTGTTCGTTGCTCGAGCCCCAGCCTGCCTCACTGCAGTGGAGAGACATGGCTGTTTGTCACCACATTGCTCAGTTTTCCCTACCTGTCCTCTCCCTGTTGGCATGGTATAAATAAGAAACGCATAGCTCAGGGGGCAAATATACCATCAGCTGACTGTTTTGAGAAAGAACAGCTGGAGGAAATGATTTGGCGATGAGGAGCAGGTGTGCAGCATTGTTCCCTGCAGCTCCAATTTGACTCCCAAAATGTGTGAAGGACAGTCGAGAGACAGCAACCAAACCTCTAAATATTGATTAGTTGCGTAACTGGGTAGTGTGTTTTGTTTTGATAAGCAAGCAAATGTTCAATTGAGCCAACGGTGACATTAGTCATCATGTGGCGTAGAAGGGCCTTCTCCTGTCTGCAGGCTGTATGTGTCTGTCTGTGACATGCATGGGCGGGATAGACTGTTACTTGTGTGTTTATGTTCAGGCAGAACAGCCTTTAACCTGCAACACTTTGTTATGCGTTTAATAATCTACAGCATGGGTGTGTCTGTCTCTTTGCATGGGAGTAGCCCCAATGAAAGAATTGGATATTATTTAATTTTTTTTAATTTAACATGGTATCCGATGGGTCTTAAACAAATTTTTTGGAACATAGCTTCAGACAGACTGTCTGATTTATTATCATTTATGGCCAATGATGTATTTCTTAGGCCAAATGGAAATGTTTGTTAATGAAAATGTTTTGTTAATGTGAGTGAGAGAGAGTGTGAGTCTGTGACTATTATTACTTTTAATAAACCTTGCCTTTGGGTTAGTCACTACTTTATTCTCTTTTGTTCCCTCCCGGGCTGATCTGAATTAGGTAAGACTGTTTTGTAATCTCAAAATAAATGTACTGGTAAGTGTGTTGCTGATAACCAGTTACAACTTGTGGCGTTGCAGTCTTAAAATATGTTGAAACGGTCTCAAGAAGGTCTTACAAAAATGTTTAAAATTCACAGCAAAAAGGTATATGACCTGAATTTATCAGCAGGGCTCTTGGTTAGTTTAGTTGGTTCACTTTAGTCCAGATTAAAATATTTCAATAAATATTGGATGGATGGCCATGAAATTCTGTCCTCAGAGGATTAAGCCTAATGACTTCGGTGAGCCTCTGATTTTTCCTCCAGCAGTACCATGAGGTTGACCGTTTTTGGATTTGAGAGAAATATCTGAACAACTATTGGATGGGTTGCGAGGAAACTTGGAAAAGACGTTCATGTTCCAAGAGGGCAAATTGACATAAGTTTGGTGATTCCCTGAACTTTCTACTAGCGCCATCATTAGGTAATTTGTCTTGTCTATGGTTTATGACCAAATACCTGCAAAATTAATGATAGTGAGCTGTGTTTAATGCTAATTAGCAAATGTTAGAATGCTAGCACGCTAAAATGGTTAACACTTTAAACATTATTATGCTAGTCAACACTGACTGTATTTGTGAGCCTGTTAGCATGCTAACATTAGCATACAGCTCAGAGAACTGCTTTGCCTAGCTGCTAGCTTGGCCGTAGACATTCTTGTTAATGTGCAGTAATCTCATACTTAGTTATTCCGCATCAAGAATGACCCTACTCATTAACCTGGTTTAACCTTTTTTATTGGTATTTCATATTTGCGCTCTTTCCTTCTTTGTACTGCAACTGCTGCACAACAGTTTCCATGGGGATAAATAAAGTACTGTCTTATCTCTGTATTGTTTGCTACTGGGCACTAGGCGGTTATAGCAGCAGTCAGATTATCCACACAAGGCACATAAAGAGCATTATTGCACTCGCTCCTTATGTGTCTGTCACGGAGTGTAATGAGGCCGGGGGGGCTCGTCCGCTGCTTTTCAATACTCTGTTACAAAAACTCAACGTTAAGGGTCATCTGTCACATAACGCATGCCTTAAATGTATATAGATTGCGTTGGCTATGGCAAATTGTTCTTTACTGTTATTGTACTTCTGTGTAAGAGCATTTGTAACTGCCACGTGTAGGTGAGAGAACTAAAGCGGTCAGTGTGCTACAGTCTGTAATAACACAGCGTGGCTTTGGAAATGGACTATTATTCATCATACAGCTCTCGGGCTACAATATCTGCCACAGTAGCCACGTTCTGTTGATATAGAATGGGACTGGCGCATGTGCACATAGCACAGTCCGACTGACAGTCATTCAGTCTAGATAAAACGTCCAGCCTCATCCAGATTGGCTGTTTTCACATCCGCTGGGCACCAATGTGCAAAGTGAGCTGGAACTCACTCCCCTGTTAAACTACTTGGACACGAAGTGTTTGCTAATGAGAGTGACATGCCAGTAAAGGCATTTTATTCTCATGCACCTGCTGTATGTTTTGGCAGTCTGAGCATGCACCACTCAGTTTACTGACGCACTGGCGTGGCTTATGAAATGCTGTTCCAGGCTGTTTCACGTACTGGTAATGTGTTTGCTGTCTGAGGTTAGCTACGAAGAGTCACAGAATAACTAGACTCTTTTCAGGTTTCAGGGACAGTATGGTTATATGCAGCTGTTGTACGGATGAGCGATATGATGACAGTGCGATACTACTGTCAGAGATATATCTATACTATTTATACTGTGGCAGCTCTTCCTGTTATTTCTCTGGTTGTGTTAGACCAGAGGTTCACAAGCTATCTTGCTTTCTTGATTTTTAGAGGCCTTTAGTTTATATACAGTTTGTCCCGACCTCCAGGTTAGAAACCACTGTATAGGCCATTGTAGCCAATGTTGCAAATCAATAAGTGGGACTGCTTTATGGCTGTATGTTTTTGGTTCTTTTTTTTTTTGGTGAGGTTTGCATTTAGCAGGCAATTTAATGTTTTCATTTGCTCTATTAGCCAGAAACGTACTATATGAAAATATGCTCTAATATGAGGGACCTATACTGCACTGTATGTATCACCACTTAAAACAACCTTTCAAAAGAGAGACAAGTCATTAACCCTTGTTAACCCTATGCTTCTTTAATGTTAACGTTTACGATTTTGGGTGCCAGCATGCTTGTGGTATTGGATCCATTTGGAAATGCATTTTCTCTTTGTCCACGGAGAGCTGGTGTGCTGATGCATGGGTGGAAAAGCTCTGTGACAGCTTTCAACTGTATAATAACATCTGGAGAATTCACACACGCAAGCTGAACAGCTAAATCTTGTCTCATTGGGATCACTTTGTGAGGCTCTTTTTGGGACTTAGAGTATTCATAAAATCATGTTTTCCTTCACAGTGTGCTGCACCACTTCATTAGCAAGCTAGCAAACACTTGTATTTCAAATGTGTGTGTAATCTCCAGATAACAAAAGCTTTTTTCAAGCTGCCGTTCCAGTGTTTCTTTCTGCTTAACCCTCTGGTTCGAGCCACTGCAGTCCATTACAGGGGTGTTGTCTTTACATACAAAAGGCTCTGGTCATGTGGACAGTTACTCACTGCATGTATGTGACTGTTGATTTTCCTCTTAAAGCCCCATCTGCTAATCAGTGGAGTATGAGGGACTTCTGCACATCTGGCCTCAGCTCCACCACTGTGCCTTACTTTCTTCAGCCCATGAAAACGGACCGCTCCCTTGTTCCGCCTTTTTAATGTGATATTGATTGTGTTCAATCAATGGAGGACAAATGGTTGGCAAAGCGTGGGGCCACGTCTCTAGATGTCACTTGGACAAGATGCAGGGTTCGGCATTAACCATGGCCCTATGGCCTGTGGCCACAAAGTTAGATTGTGGCTGCCACAAACTCCATGTAGGCGGCCCCCTGTGGCCACCAAGTTCTAACCCTATGCAGCATATACTTTGCCTAAGCAACAATACAGTTTTATAAACATCCTGATTCCAAACTAAGAAACTGTCAGATAATATATGTACTGTATACTGTAAAGTTATTTGTTTGTGGCTTCATGCTGAAACTGCTGCTTTGTGGCACATCCTAGAGGTACTAAATATTGTATAGAAATATGAGTTTGCATGTAAACAAAAAAGACCACGCCCAGAGAATGTGAAGTACAATGACGGAGAAGTGCTCTTTCTGACTAGAATAATGAGCTGTTCCTTCTGTATCATCAGTACCGTGGGAAAGCCTTGAGGCATTGCAGAGTCAGTGATGGCACTTTTTATTGAGAGACACGCTGGCATTTGACTAAGCATTAAAAGACGCAGACTGAAATTTAATTAGCTTAATGAAAAGCCGTGCATTAGCAAAACCGAGCGGGATTACTCAAAAGAATTGGCTGGTCAGATTACACACCATTTGTAAATGGAGAGAAAAGCAGTTCAGAAGCCAGTGATTGTCGGAGAAGAAATTCATATTAGTGTAAAAGCCAAAGCCCAGAAAACTCAATTGATAGGGTTGTTGGCAGACTGTTGTTGAGTGGATCTTTTTTCAGATCCTTCTTTTCAGGATGCTGTGCATCTGTTTACTCTCCAGTGTCAGCTGATGTGCATGAGAGGGACGAACGTTTGAGGACAAAGAACAGTGTGAATAAGCTGGTAATGCTCTTTTTCTTTCTTTCTCTCTATTTTTTCTTTTCTTTTTCAGGTTCAAAAGAGGCTGCCCCTACTTGGCCACACTTTTTTCTACAGTACACTCCCACCTCCCAGTGGTAATGTACAGTTACTACATCTACATGATAATAAATAGTTGTTTGACACATGGCCTCCCCTGTTTGTGACTTTACAATCACTTTTGCTAATTAAATGTGTCAGCATGACTTCATGATCTGTGCACAAGACATGTAGCATACAAAAATACAAGCTCAACCCACTGAAAGCAGATTTCCCCTTACCGTGTTGCAGATGTGTCTTTGAAGTACAAACATGGCCGTTTGGTTCTGGAGGTGCCGCTGCCCTCCAGGAATGAGAAGTGTCTGTTCTTCCTCCGGCCCATGCTGATGAGTGTGGGAGACCTGATCAGAGATCTGCAGAGAGAGGACCCCGGAGCCACTGCCTCCGTTTTCTCCAAGGGTAGGACACAACACGTGTTAGTTATGCACAAACCAGACTGATCACATTCTCGAAGGTTTTGTCAAGCTGGTTAAACCAGTCTTTTGTTGTAACCTGTTTTGGCACAATGCCTGCAGAATATAATTTCACAAACCATCAACTCATTTATGCCACTGTTACATTACTGCTTAATTGCTTTAACATCCACCCTAAGTGTTTTAAATGGTTCAGCTCTGAGTGGTGAGTGAGACAGAAGTCATTTGTTGTAGTGTGCTTTTAACCTAAAAAATGGGAAATAACTAGGCTCATTTGGAGTTCTGTATTTCCAAGGTTTCCAATCTTTTTAGCTGGTGAGCCCTTAAAAAGAAGCAATGTCTACTTGTGACTTTTTAAAACAGGTTATGGCCTTAAAGGGGAATTATACCTGAATTGTATGTCTATTTACAGGTCTGGTGGAGTGCAATTGCACTTTTGTCATTTGATTAAAGCCTTTTTTGGCTATTTCCTGCACTGGCGGGGGGGGCCTGGGGTCTGGGGCCTGGGGCCTGGAGCCGATCCCAGCTGACATTGGGCGAGAGGCGAGGGAACACCCTGGACTGGTCTCCAGTCAATCACAGGGCAGACAAACACACATTTAGGGCAGACAAACACACATTTAGGGAAGACAAACACACATTCACACACAGATGGGGACACAGTTGCCATGCTGGCCTCCACTGGGGGCAACTCGGGGTTCTCGAGGTAAATATTTCACAAGATAATATAGATATATACTTCCCTTTCATCACTGTGTGGCACCTCAAATCTGTTTTGGGGCCCCAGGTTGGGAACCACTGCAACAGACAGATATCCAAATCTTTTAGCTGTCCTTGTCAGTCCATAAGGCAACATTCCTGCAGTGCATTTTAAGTACTGGGTGCCACTTACATTCTCCTGACTGGAAAAACATAATTTTCCAGCTGGGGCGGGTTGATGGGTAGATGCCTATCATTTCAGGAAATAGGACATGTTGGAACTGAGGCTTTACAAAAACTGTTATTTTGCAGTGATGAGTAACTTTGTTTACACTGTAATTAGGACTACCTCTCTCCCTCTTATCTGAGGTATGCCATTATGCTTTTATGCATATTTTTGTCTCTGTTTTGTGTATGTATTGTGTCTGTGTGGGAAGTCTGTCTATAAAGATGAGGCTATGACTGCAGTAAAAGTACAGAGTTTGTCCACTTCTGACAGATGGAGAGCGTATAGCCAACACCACGCTGATGGACACTCTGCTGGACAAGGACTTCAAGCTCATCATCAATGATGCAGTTTATAATGTCTGCTCACCTGAAAAGGGTACAAACACATTTTGTCTGTGCACATTCACCACGTAGGCCTGCTGACAAACAGCAGTTATTACCTCTACAGGCATGACTCATCGTACATTTCATCTCACCTTCTCGTCCACCTTGTTGTGCCCTCTGTTGCAGTGTGTACGTCCAGCGAGCATGTCATGGGGTTGGAGGACATGAAACATGTTGTGCATCTGCTGCACACAGCGCTCCACCTGCCTGAACACCACCTGCTGAAAGAGAGGCAGCTGCTGGAGAGACTGGACATCCTCAAACAGGAACTGTCACCTCTGGAGATGGTAGTAGATGTGGCTCAACATCTGTATGCCATTAAACCTCTTTCTCCCTCCCTTTAGACAGAGAGACATGACATTGTGTGGTGTTAGTTTTGATGGGGCAGGCATCTACATATTGGATGGTGACTGATTCCTTTTTATTATTTCCTGACAGATGAAGGCACAGCTGTCCAATACAGCAGAGTTCCACACCTCCAGGGTTATCTGGACCGGCATGGCCTTGTTATCGGTGCAGGGTGGTGCTCTGGCCTGGCTCACCTGGTGGGTCTATTCATGGGACGTCATGGAGCCTGTCACCTACTTCATCACCTACGCCACCAGCATTGGAGCCTTTGCCTATTATGTCCTAACCAAACAGGCAAGTGTGTTATTATTTATTTATTTATATATAGTTTGACACATTGGTAAAGATGAGAAGATCAATACCACTCATGTCTTTTCATTAAATAGGAATCTGCAGCCAGTAGCAGTTAGCTTAGCTTAGCATAAACACTGGAAACCACTAGTTTGGCTCTGTTTGAAGGTAACACAATCCCCCTACCAACCAGAATCTTTGTGGTGCAAGTGAGCAAATTTCCCAACATGTCAAACTATTCCTTTACCATAGTTGCATAAACCTGAAGTTCACTTGTACAAAACCATACATATGTGTGCAGATGTGTTTTTCCTCCCCACATTAATAGCAATCCTACTTTATTCTTTCCCTCAGGATTATGTATACCCGGATGTGAAAGACAGACAGTTCCTGCATTACTTTTATAAGGGGGCCAGCAAGAAGAAATTCAACGTGAATAAATACAATGAACTGAAGGATGAACTGACTCAGGTTGGTTGATTAATTAACTTTTTACAATCCCACATTACCTAAATCCTTAGCCACACAGTACAAACATTCAAGAGTCACAGTCTATCCCACTAACATGTTTTGACATAAACATGTAAGGAAAAACAAGTAAAACTATTACTGTACTCAGGTCACTTTTGCTCACACACTATTATCTGGCATTTAAATCAAAGATAACAGCTGTGTGTATTAGAAAATAGGTCTAAGAGACTACAGCCATGCTTGCAGCATTACTTACACACAGCGGTGATTTGAGCTAAATGCTAACTTGGCCACTATGACAATACTAACACGCTGATGTTTAGCAGATATTTTGTTAACCGTGTTAGTCATCGTAGTTTAATATTTTAGCATGCTGACATTTGCTAATTAGAACTAAACACAAAGTACAGCTGAGACTGATGGGAATGTCATTAATTTTGCAAGTATTTCGTATTTTGAACCAAAGTTCCTGACAGTACTGGCACTAGATAGAAAGTTAAGGAATCCTGAGAGCGACATGAATGCCTGTGCCAAGTTTCATGACAAACCACCCAAAAGTTGTGTTGAGACCTTTTTATACTTTAAAAAAAAAAAAAATGGAAATCCCACCGAACTAATCGTCTGTTTTATGCGTCAGGTGGAGGAGGACTTGAGACGTCTGAGAGATCCAACTCAACTTCAGCTACCACTTGAACAGATCCAGCCAAAGCCATGAATAAACGACCACTAACACACTCCAGAGCAAAAACAATTTCAACTGCTTTATTTTGATAATGGTGCCTTTTTACCAGGAATCCATATCATCCTGTGTTTTGTTTAGTCTTGATAACGATGCCAATTATGTCTTTGAGAAAAGTATAAATACTGAGGACTATTGAAATAAAAAGTATTTCCCAAACATTTGGAGAATCTCCTCTGTGCCTCATGTCTTATTATGGAATTCTCAAAGGTGTTATCATTTAGAGGATGGAGAGTTGTCAACAACTTCAGGGGACAGGTTTTATAAAATGACTATGGAGAGCAAAACGGTAACTGCAGTCACTGGTTTTTTATTAAACAAAGTCACAGGAAGAAACAAAGTCCACAAAAACAGTAAGAGTGCATGCTGGTTCCTGAGTCGCAGATCATGTGACACAGTGTGTTTTATGGCCACAGTACAGCTTTAAAAAATTACAGCCCTACTCCCTGAGGTACTTTTCACAGTGGTGTTTGTTGCCATGTTGGGTGCAAATGCACATTATTGAATGTAGTACTGTAAACTTCCACAACACAAAGAACAGCACAAACAAATTCCCTTTTTGATGGAGTGAGTGTAAAGACAAACAGGACGTTTATGTGGTGCCTGGATAATCTGTTACATTACTTAATCATCTAATCAAGTATTAAACCCTGATGTGAACAAAATCATTAGAAGTACCTGGTTGTCCTACTGTTATGTCACCTGCCTCAAGATACAGTGAGATAAAATTTGGCTTGTAGACCCAGTTAAAACTGAGGAATAAGGCAACATTTTGTAGTAGTTCAAGTTGGATTAAACGAGAAATAAAACGGTGACAAAAGGCTACAAAAAGTAGTTAACACAGAACGTGGTCCATAGTGATCCTGCAGTTTAAAAGCAATTTCTTGGCAGTGCAAAATGTTGATCTATAGGAGTTGGACAAAAAATCATAATGCAATCCAATACAACAAGACTATGGACTCAAACGTGTTGACTCAAAGAAAAGATCATTTTTGTCACAAATAAGCAAAGAAATTCACATTAAGTCAGTATTGGATATGAAGTCAGCCTGACACTGGAGTGGTGCAGTCAAACTGGGTATTGGGGAAATAAAAGAATTATGGTATTCACTCATTATCCATACTGCTTATCGCGAAGGGTCGCACAGGGGGCTGGAGCCAATCCCAGCTAACATTGGGCGTGGAAATTATGATAGATATTGGCAAATGTATTTAAATATGCATTCAGGTCTATCCCAGATCCTTGCATGTCATCTCATGATCAATTTAGTCAGCAAGTGACAGCCATATCAGATATGACATTTGCTGAAAATATACTTCATAAAAGTATGTATACTTTTATTGTGCTAAAGATGTGGTTTTGTTTGTTTTGGCCAATCTCTGCTGTGGTGAAACTAAACAAACAAACTTCACATTTGGAGAATTGTGACAAATATATACTAGAGGCAGGATATTTTAGAGCTCAACGATGAATTAACTGCTTTTTACTGACCGCTCAATAATCGGATCCACTGTGATATAGTACTCTGCTGTGCTGAGTATTAACAGTTTATTATGACACTGTTTCTAAGATACCTCAAATGCTTTTACCTTTTTTCCCCTATATCAATCTTTACTGATATATAATTATTGCAAGGCTGCTGTATTAGATTGCATTATAATGTCTACTGTAGGTTTGCGTTCACACAAGAAACCAGATTAGTGTGAGAAACCCAGTTCAGATGGGTCATTAAATCAAATACTATAACATGCTCACTAGCAGTTGGTCAGTAATCAGATTTCTCCTCTGCTTTACTGCTGCCACAGATACTATCTCTGTCTTGATTCTCCATTTTGCAAAACCTTAGAAACTCAGTTGTAAACCAGGTGCAGGCTTTTACCCTGCCAAGAAATCTGCTTTCTCCAGAAGAAACTTTACATAAGGAATGAAATATTTGCCAGAGGCCAAGAATGTTCATGCTACATCTGTGCATGTGAATACAAGTTGTTGCTGTTACTTTAGAACCACTGACTTCACTGTAAAGACTGCGACTGCCAATTAGGTGACGCATATGTGAATAATAGTGTTCATGAGTAACATACAGTAAAGGACTAGAAAAAAAGAAATACAGCAAATTTCTTAAAAATCTCCCTCAGGCATTAATAGACAGCCAGCTCATTTTATGACTGAGGTCTGAAACTGTTACTTTTTTGGTTTGAAGTACAGCTTCTTGGTGAGCATTGAAGCAAAGCAAGGTACTTGCTTCTTCCCAATGGCATTCCGGTCACTACAATTCCCAACACTCCTCATCGACACTTTCCTGTTGACCAGCGTGAGTAATTCTGTGAATTCAAGGGATTTCCCATACATTTGAAGCAGCTCACACAGATCCTGGACGTACCAGGAACCATTGATGGTCTCCCGGTGGGAATAGTAACCTTAACAAACAACACGGGGGACAGGACAGGATAGTTCAGTTTTTGTTGTTTTTGTTTTTTTTAAATAGTAGATATACTGTAGATAGTTATTGACTCAACAGCAAAAAAGGACATTTAAAGTGACTTCTATGGCTTAAATAATTCACTCTAGCTTCTAAGTGGAATTACTGCTACAACGTCAAAGTTTCGGCTGAATCAGAAGATGGGTGAATCGATCCGTCGTGCTGGGACAAGAGCAGAGAAAGAGTTGTAAACATCCCGGTCGGCTCACCTTCAGCCACAGAGTAGCACATGATGAAATCAGCCCCAGCAGGCAGGGTGTGTATGGCGCTGGCGTCCACCACCACCTCATTCGTCACCATCTCGCTGTCCACGGCATCGCAGGCAATCACTGGTTCATCATGCTTGTCTCCACGGCATGCCTGGTGACAGCCACATTCACTTTGACTGCATTTTTAAGAACTATGGATTTCTGAGTAAAGAACTAAAATTCAGCTAATACTGCATGTTGCCATATTCTGTCCGATTTGACTGGGGTTTGGCTTTGGTTTGTATGTACCTGTAAAACAAAGATCTTCGGCTTTCCCACAAGGCTCTTGCACTTGTGGCCTTTGAACATGG
>JAVQJF010076820.1:0-33352 GCA_036023855.1 Gadopsis marmoratus | reverse complement strand
GTATTTTAAATGATCTATATGAGCAGAAGCTGTCACGCCCCCGTGCCTCTGTCTAAGACTCTCTCCCCTCAGCTGTTTCATGTCAGCTCACCTGGTTTTCATCAGCCACCCGTTGCCACTTTCTCATTAGCTCTTGTGTGTATTTAGGTCAGTGTCTGTCTTCCCCTCATTACCAGTTCGTCTCAGTTCCCAGTAACTAGCGTCCCAGCAACGTTTCGCTGCGTAGCCTCGGATCCCTCGTGTACGACCCTGTTTCTGTCCTCCTCTACGACTGATTTTCGTCCATTGGCTCTGTTGTATTCCTGACTGCCTACTGAGTAACGGACCTCGTCTCCAGTAAAACACCTTTTTTTGAACTTACCTATTGTCTTGGATCGTGCATTTGAGTCCTCCGCTTGGTTCATCCCTCAGTGCGTCACAGAAGCGGTTTTGCCAATGCTTCCTGCCCAGCTTAACATAGCAATACTTACAATACAATACTTATGACTGACATCATTTTTCAAGAACAACAGTGTGGGCTGACTGGGCCATCGCTACTGTGATGTATTTCACAAAGTATATGAAATTCACTTTCTTACCGATCATGGGTGACAATCTGCGTGTTTAAGAGAAACAGATCTGTGTGCATTTGAACACAAAAACGGATCAATAAATGTCACAAATAAATATGGATCACTAGAAATAATTTTGATACTACAATTTTGATTTGATTTCTTTTTGTGACGGCTGCCACACTGTCTTCAACAGACTTACAATATGTTTGGTCCATTCTGAATGTTGCAAGTCATTTTTTGTGAGTATTCCAAACTCCTTTCAGAGATACAGAGCAAACAACTAGCTTGTGTTGCTAACGCACAACATTATTTTTCTTTTCTTTAGCAGCTTCCTGTGGGTTTGTGAGTCTGATGTGGCATCTCCGTAATCTAAGAACAACATCCAGAACTTCTTATGTCATGTACAGCAACGTGAGAATTCAGGTTCTCCACTGACCCTGCAAACAGAGTGACAGTAGGCCAACATTTCAAGACTTTCCTACAATTTCTCACTCTTCTATGGATTAAAATGAGTGAAAGATGGAGAGAACCCCAGACAATATTCCAGCAGGAATGTTTTCCAGAGCTCCCAGAGTTCCTCTCTCAGTGAAATTGATATTTCTTGAGTATTTATCATGCAGTAAGGTGTCAAATTGGATGTTGTCGTTGCATCCTCTTGCTGCAAACCTCTCATATTGTCTTTGAGGGAGGTTAAACGCTAACATTTTACATGTTAAAACAATAATGATTTGCTGCAGGAGTTTTTCAGTAGTTGATCACAGCTTATCCTAATATACATGTAGTTTAAATTGTATCTAGTCTAAAACATTAAAACCTGCTATCATCAGTAAAGGGTGTTGAATGTGACAGTAGAGCTCCTTCATGTAAAACTGAACACATTTCCTGGACAGTGTTGCCATCTGCTGGATGTAAATTGCTATTACACATATCACTGGCTATAAAGGAGAAGCTGTTTGGGACGGGGCTAAATTATAGTTTTCATCTTCTTACCACTTGTCCAGGTAATTGTTAGTTATTAATTAACCCTTACATGTCCTCTAATTGTGTAACTCTAACTGTAATTTAGATGAATAAGGTGAAGCAACCATATGTGAGTATTTTCATACAGTATGTGCGCAGTGTTTTAAAAAAGGCTTAAACAGTCAAACTGTGCTCATGACTACTTTGATCATTTGATATCAGTTGACTATATCCTTTATATTCTTAATATCCTAATTTAGATGGAGAAGGATTGATACTGAGAAACAAATGTAATCATATTGTGCTATTCAAACATGCTAATCTGACTTCCAGCATACTACAGTACAACTGAACTGTAGCACCATGCAAAACGCTTCACATGTTACTACACAAGTTACACGAAAAAATCGTTGCATGAGCCATTGATTTTTTTTGTTTGTTTGTCCTTACCAGAACAGGTGGATTCGTTTTCTGTCCTGTTGTGTGTATTCACAAAGGGTCAGCAGCACAGGGCAGGACATAAAACCAAAACGATTATTTCACACAACTTCACGTTAAACGTTTAGTCCTCTGCATGTCGTTGCACTGACATTTCTACATCATGTTTACCAGGTCTGCCACTGTTGCTTTACCCCCAGTCTCCAAGTATTTGCTTCCAGACCAGTGATGGATTTGTAGATTATTTTATATATTCATTGCTGTTGAATTACGTGTATAATTATATGTATGCATGCTGTAGTTAAGGGGCAACAAATGGGCAGTAAATTTGTTAACACTGGGTTCAAATCCAGAAATGGTTGCCTCTGGCCTCTGTGGAGAGTGTGTGTTGGTTTAAGACATGCAAGATGAAGAGGAGACCCTGAGTCGCCCGTAGATTTGATAATAAGTGTGAACAGTTGTTTGCCTATATGTGTCGGCCAAGGTGTACCCCACCTCTAACACTATGTGAGTTTGGATAGGCTCCTGCCCCCCACGACCCTGCTAAGGCTAAGCGGGAATAGATGATGGAAGGACGGATGGATATATGACAGGTGGTGTTCAAAGAGCATTGGAATTCAGAGTGGCATACAAAACTGGCATTACTTCTTGTTGTCTTTTTCCACTGTTAGTTCCTGTCATGTGCAACACGTTAAGTGTGGAGGATAAAGAATGCCGTAATATATTTTTAACTGAATTAATTAATCAATGGCAATTAGCCACGGAAGAACTCGAAACACTTTATTTTAAGCCCCTTTATTTAGCATTTTTTGTTTATAACAAACTATAATATCCTTCCAAGCAGAAACTCCTCTCATGAAGCATACATCACTACTGTATAAGAGTTATTCATAATGCTAATTTCTATACATTTTAAAGACATTTAAAGAGTTTTAACCCTACATGTGAATGCTTTGCACAGTACATGTATAAACAGTAAGGTACGGCTATATTAAATGTTGCTATCAAGTCTTCATTAAGTGTTTATACACGTTACGTGAGCGGAACTCCACCGATAAGCACTTCAAAATGTATGTAAAAAATGTATCCAACCTTAAAAATGCTCTTATACCTGCATTATAGTGTGTTCCAAATATTTATGAAGTGTTTATATGCTGCCTGTAGATATAAAATAGTTTCTAATTACTCCAATTTGCACACCCCGGCCTCCATTGGTCTTTTTAATGTAGCTTTATCATGCTGACGTCTTTGTGTAAAGTCTTCACGTTAGCACAAAAGGACAGCTGACCTACACAGTGTTCCCGATTTGTGCGTGCGTTTTACCACTAGTGGGCATTCTGTTTTATCCTAGCATGCTTTCAGCCTATGCACTTCCTGGAGCGAAGGAACGTAAACAACCACACACACTCACTTGTTTTGTGAATCACACACAGGGCACGCATCAGCAAACCGGACTCGATTGTGACGCCATTTTGCGCCTCGGCTCTGGGCTGGGAGGAGTAAACGCACGTCAGCTGTGGATAAGCTGTAGGCCCAGAGAGAGGATGCATGACTCTGAGCCGGCCTGACGCTGGGGCTGTTAAAAGTCTGTCATCAGGTGGATGAGGAAAACACACTGCCTGCAGTCCAGCCTTCATTACTTCCTTTGAATCAAACAATGGCCTCAGCACTCGTCACAAACACTCAGCGTGCACTTTCCCCCTTGCAGGGCCGCACTGCCAGCCATGGGTGCACGAAGTGGTCATCGCAGAAGCAATGGGCGTCACCCCCGCGCTGCAACCTGGGGACAGAGCTAACGTGATGTCAATTTAAAAAGGTCGACTGGCTCCTCAATCTGTGCGTCTCTGTCTTACAGAGCGCATACAGTTTGACACATCAGCCGAGGAGACAAGTGATTGCTTTAACGACCTGCTGAGCGTCCTGCGCTCTCTGCTTTGATGAGTGCTGCCTGGCTTGTCCTTGGCAGACAGCATATTTTTTTTTAAACAAAAGCAGGTGTTTATCGAGGAAGCACCGATTTGACGGCGAGAGAAATTCACTTTGAATTTGGGCTGCTGTGGGCCAGTTTAAATTTACCCCGGTATTTCTGGCAACAAGACATAGGCGTCTATTTGGTGCATGTGCAAGCCGTGCGGTGACTGTAGCGTGGCCTGCTGCTGCTTCAACTGCAGCACTTTGTGGGCACTTGCGCGGCTGATGAGCTGTAATTATGTTTTAATTATTTCTGTAGGGCATCATTCTCTCCCTACGCGAACCCCCTCCTTCCTCCCTTCCAAATTAAGACATCCAGTATTTTGAAAACACTTGGTGATGAAACCCTCCTCAGTCAAGTCCACTAATTACCGTGCAGCCTCGTGTCAGCACCCATAGAAGGCCGCTTTGATGTCTGCTGCCCAGGATGATAATCAAGGCCACGGATCGCATGTGATTGGCTGTAATTGGGACAAGTTGTTTGAAAAAAATAAAGCGTGGGGGGGGAGGAGAGGGCCACATGACTTTGACGGCTGCTTTGCGAATGCCACTGCTGCGAGACACTAACCCCGCCCTCCCCCATCCTGTGCCCACGGGTGAGGAAGCCTTGTCACTTATTAAGGAGGCTGTTGCCATGACGTGACAGATGTCCTGATGTGATCTGCCTGTATCTTTGGCCTCCATCTGTCTTGTTAGTACAAATAGTTAAGGATGGTGCGAGGAGAGAGCTGTTCTTTCGTATATGTTAAATGTATTGGAAGCGCTTGTTTCTGGGAACTGAAACTAGCTCCCCTGGCAATCCTTCCACAGCAATCTCCCAGCTCTTCTTTTCCGGCCCTTGCTTTTCAAGGTTTCTCTGCCTCCTCCACCACTTCTGCAGGCCCTGATGTTTAGGGTTCAGTGCCACTGAACCATATCTGAATCTCTCTGCTTTGCTCCCTGCTTGGCAGAGAAAGATTAGGGGCTTGGGTCCTGGGGTGCGTATCCCACCCTCTCTCCGGTCCTCACACCCTCCCTCTCTTCACCCATCCTCAGAGATTCAAATCCTTTTAGCTTCTTCCTCAGGTAAAATTGCCAAGGACCTTGTGAGCCCTGGGTTCCCCTGGAGGTAAAATCTATAATGGAGTTTGGATTTGAGTAAGAACAGCCTTGAAAATGGACTTCTTTAACCAGGTAGCTGCCTCGCAGAAGGTCAACAGTACTCCAGGTGGACACAACATGGCACGACTGTGTTAGAAAAAGGCAGAACAAAGGAACAGTTTTATTCCAAAGAAAGTGACCTGTAGACACGGAAAAAAAAATCAAAGTGGTGAGTTGCTTTTGTAGAATCTTCAATCTGAATTGCGCAGCATCACTTACAGCATCAGGTTATACATAAGTCTCTGTTGGCAGAATAATCTCATGTTTACTCTCGTGCACATCATAGATTTATGGCTGTATATCATATAAAAGCACTAAATTTGACTGCAAATGTCTCCAAATGAAGGAAATTGCCAAGAAACAGTTGATCAGTTTACATTTGGTCAATAATATTGTTTGGGTTTTTTTTGCCACCTTGACTCAAAGATAGAGGGCACCAGAGCCTCAGTTTTGGAGAGACTTCTCTCAAACATCAGCACAGAGGGTTTGAAGTGCTTTGTGTATTTAGTGTTTAGTGTATTTTGTAATTTTAACCTCTAGCCCGAGGGGTTAGGGTTAGGCCAGGACCAGGTATAGAGCTAAGACATATATATTCTATTTTGAATGAAATAGCTACACAACATGACAATATAGTTATAGGATTTGACAAAAAACAGGTGGGAATTAGTGATAATACTACTGCTCTTAATAATAATAAAGATATAGTAATATTAATATTAATAGAGGCTGGGGTAGAAAATTATCTATTCTGGTTGATATAGGAACATGTCATGACAAAATGACTCTATGACATGAAAACAGGTGGTAACAAATATAAGAAGAATACTAATAATCAGCCATGATTAGCTGTAGCAGCAGTTACAGTAGGAATATTTGTGGTGTTGTAAAAAAAAAAATCTTTTGAATTATTTGTGGACATATCTGAAAAGTTGCCATTTAATAAGAATCAAATTAGCATACAGTGAGCTCCATCACAACACCAGCTGTTGTAGACTGCTAGAAGAGTGACGAAGAGTTTGAGAATCAGAGATTTCACACAAATATGCTTCATTACCACTTTATTGATGTACCCTCTGCTGGCTTTCAATTATTCATCAGCCACTCAAAAAAAGCCCCCCAAAAAAAACTGTTTGCTCTGCCTCAATTTATGCTCCGTATCAAAACAGAAACCACATTCCTGCTGCAGCTATAATCTTAGTTAATCAGCATCATTTAATGCACTTAGCAGCAGTGTTTCAAATTCAAATGAAACAGTTGCGCAAAAGCAATCACCGTCTGCCCTAGTTCTCATCGATGGTGGGTTTGTCAAAATGATGCAATTGGTCATTACCTCACATCAGACTGCTCGGAGACATAATTCTGCCTGACAGTCGGATTCTGGCTTTGACAGCCTCAAACTTGTTGAGTTTTCTCTAAATACTTGCCATTGCAATGAGTTAAACATCCCCCGGAGGCACAGCAGAGTTTTCCTTTTGAACAAACACCCGAGGGACGCCAAGCTGGGACTGCACGAGGAACTGGAGGTCTTACAGAGAGGGCTGTTTGGGTTTATCTAATGGTACAATGGGTAATTTCTTCTGCCACTGCAGAGGGAGGGGGGGAGACAGAGGGATGAAAAGAGAGAAGGGAGTATGTTTAAGAGAGAATCTTTATCTGGGCTTAATATCCCATGCTCAAGCAGAGTGGAGGATTTTTTTGTTGTACAGATCTCTTTTGTCAGATCCTACCTACCCATGGAAGACCCAGGGGCACTCTAAGAACATACGCATCACCTAGATTTGCCTTCCAGCCCACTTCTCTCCAGCGATCGCACCCTCTCCCCCCGCTGGCTTCTTTGTGTAGAAGAGACGAGCGAACATTTTGGAAATCAAATCTCAGTTTGTCGGCGTAAAACTGGAGCAGGCTTCAATTTGAATAGATTTATTTCTTCGTAATTGTTCTGAGCACACACACGTGCGCAAAAAACCCCTCTTCGTCTGCGCTTTGCCTGGTTGTGATGCACAATGGGGCTGAATGGGAGCCACCGTGAAAAGTACCGTGTGCGCCTCCCTGGCTGCACCATTGAGAATCCCTTACGAATGGCGAACGTAATCCTCCACTGAACTTATATGTGATCTACCACAACTTCAATCTGAAATCTGCCTCTTCTAGCATTATCTCCTCCTGCCAGTATTAGTTTTCAAGCTGTAATCGTGTCTTCGTGCCTCCCAACACCCTGAGAGGCACCGAGCCCTGGAAGGGAGTGTGGCTGGTCTCTGAAGGCCAAGGCACTTTGCAAGGGAGAATTCAGGCAGGTACCGTAGTCATCATTGTCAAAAAGGAGTGCAGAACACTGCTGGGACAAAGGAAGGTGCTGGTGAAAACATGAAGTGAGTGGAACAGGCTGGGGAGGAGGGGAGGGTGGGGGTGGTGCAGGGTGGAGGAATGGGATGGGAGGTTGAAGAGAGTCCCAAAGCTCCCTGCCAGTGATGACCAGAGTGTCCATCAGCGAGGTCTCACGGGTGCACACTGAAACAGCAGCGCTGGCAGAACTAAAAAACACCCACCCCGGGAAAGTGCTTTTTCTCCCGCCAGACGCAGAGTGATGGATTGGGCCGGCCGGTGCACACAATGCATTTGTGAAGAGAGAGAGAGAAAGAGAAAGAGAAAGGGGGTGTTGGGGGGGTTCAAGGTCTGTCAGAAAAACACTTTCACTTTACTCCTAGAATGCACTAAAATATTTAACAGTTCGATATTTATTTCATTATTCCACACATCGGATGTGAGAATGGACATACACACGAATGGAAGCACGCAACAAAAGGTTTAAAGTCACATCCTGAAGTCAAGACAAAGAAACGCCTAGATGAATATTTCAACAGGCTTGCCACATTTTTTTTTACAGCAATATCGGAAATTAACGCCGATTAAACACTTCGAATGACAACCGAGGGCCATAGAAATTTGGGCGCAGATTTCCAGCTTGGCCGTATTGAGGTTTTCTTCCTGAGTGATGGAAATGCTTCCACTGAGAGGAGCACACCAGCCACACCTGCCAACCTCAAGAGTCAACAGTATTGATTAAACCGCCGCATCCTCTCAAATCCATCCCCATTTCCTTTGAAGGCGAAAATCATCCTTGATATCTGCCAACAGCTTACTTACTTGGGGATTTCTTCCTCTCCATCTAGGTTGTATTAATTAATGCATGCTTTTCTTAAATTAGCCCTCGGAGGAGCTATAACTCAAATTCCTGTATTTATGAAAGTAATAGGTTGGGAGAAAAATGCTAAACTGAAATAATTATGCAGTGCAACACTTTGCTTTGAGAATAAACTGCAAGAAACCTGATGAAATATGAATGTGCATTGGGTGCAAAGATAGTTAAATATTTACAATCCTGTGTTAGTCCACAACCCCAGTAAAGATGCTAGTCAACTGCAATAATTGCTTTACTGCAAAACTTTGCACTTGATTCATGGATTCACAGGGTGTTATACAAGTTCAGGGCGCTTTTCTTTTTTTTAAATGTACACCCATTAAAAATATATATTTTTGAAACAGCTGGTACCACCCAGCACTATCCTGTATACATTCCAGGCAGGTAGTTGCATTTTAAGCAGCAGCCCATGCTGCAGTTAAGAAAGGCCACACTGCAGTAAGACGTTGAGGGAGCCCCCTGAGGGACTGATCTTATATCAGGAGACTGTATATTTCTACGCTAAAGAGGCTATTCAAACCCAGCAATGCTTGAATTATTAAAGACACTATGTTTTTCAAAGACTTGATTTAACTTTTTTAAGTGGCGGGATGTGTGCTGTGTTGGTAGTGGTGTGGCCAGGGGCTGGGGAAAGTAGGGAGGGAAGGGAGGAGTGCAAAGGGGGGCAGTTGTGGGCTATCAGAGGCTGGATTGTTTCTCTTTTCACCTCTCCCACTGTTGGCCTCGTCTGCTAAAATGGCCTTTTACTTTCTAAGCATGCTTTTACTGCCTTTGCAGAGTTATTTTTGTTGATGAAAAGGATACGCCGCCTCGGTTAAAGTGAACCCCAGCTATTCACAAGGTTGTTTAATACTTTCCCCTCAGTTTGGCTTATGAATTTATCATCAAGTACACCGGTGGCCATAGTACAGGTTTCAAGCTAAGTGGCTAAGGTTGGGTGAGCGAACAAAGGACAGAGAGAGAGAGAGAGAGAGAGAGAGAGAGACTGAAAAACACTGGGAGAGGAAGAATAAAAGGAAACGGTTTAACAGCAGTTGATCCCGTTCTGGAGTGGAGGAATGTGTACTCAAGGTTTTAAGACATTAAAAGTGTCTTTATCGATGACTCTCTTGATTCCTAGATACAGTACAGAGGCCTCACTTGTTAACAACTTGTATGTTAACGACTTGTATTAGAACTGATCAATCTACTTTGGATGCAGGCCTTTCCCATCGCTTTGAAGTGAATGCATTGATTGGTGAGAATATAACAGAATTAAACAACCGGTCCACCTAAGTGCTGAGTGGAGCTGTCTGTTATAGTAAGCCTGCGTCCCTTTCTATTTATAGACTGCAAAACATCATTGCTAGTAGAACACAGATTACCATATTGACATTGTACTCTAATATACACTATGTGGCAGGAAGCATTGAGTCAAGGTGATGGCTCCGTGCAGGCCAGTCAAGTTCTTCCCATCCCAAATGTTGGTTTTGGATGTAAAGTATGAGGTGTGGAATTCATCTTATGGATGCTGTGCTGGTTCCTTCAAACTTGGAAAACCATTTCTTTATGGACCTATAGCTTTGTGCACAGGGGCATTGTCATGTCAGTAGGGGGCCTTCCCCAAACACCATGTTGGAAACACACTATTATCTAAAATACCTGTCTGCTGTAGCATTAAAGCTGCGCTAATCAACATTTTTATACTTACAAAGGATCGAATGACTTGAATGAATTTGACAGATGTCACTGATGAACCTACAGAGAATTGTCACCCAACTCTGCAGTTCCCCATCAGTTCTAGCGAGCCTTTTAGCATCTTTTAGCTCATTGTTTTGGTTTTCTGGCCCGCAGCTTTACTGTTTTGATCCACTCTCACTGCTCGTACCAACCTTGTGCAGCAGAGAGTTGTAGCAACAACAAAAAAAAAGAAGCTATGATAAATCCTGTACACTACCTGTCCAGCATCAAACAACAAACAGACAGAGTTAGCAACAAGCTAGTGAACATAGTGAAGCATTTAGCAGCTAAAGAGCCAGATATTTCCCTCAGGTGTTGTGTAAACCAAAACAGGTCTAAAAGGAAAGAAAATATTGAACTTGCATTCCTCGGGTTGCCTGAATCACAATTCCACGTGAATGCCAATGTTGCTCTGTGTCTGCTGGACGTGTACGTAGGCTATTGTTTGCATACACATTAGCATAATACTGTAAGGCGATAACATGTCAATGTTGGCGTATACAGCTTGTTTCTGCTGCCCCCAAGTGGTCAGAAAAGTCTATTAATGTAATTTACATTAACTGGAATAATATTTAGTTTTCTATTACGTTACACCCGATTGCTCTCCACACCTAACCGGACTTCCCTCTGCTTTCAGATGCAGATGTTCATGAGCTTAGTTGTCATTTAGAACCTGGCATACATGGTTTTAAAACTACATATAACCTCCATCACCATGTCTGCTCTCTGTTCCCTGTACTGAAAAGAAGGGATGCTGTTTATGGATGCTATTCCAGGTGGAATATTGCTGATACATTGCCCACCAAACAGATGTCTCTCCTGAATTAGTTACCTCAGGATCCACCATGAATACCAAATCAGGGGAAACAATACAGGTTGTGCACAATCCTGATTTATTTTATCCAATCTATGCCTCTTGCTTAGACAATAGCATGCAAATCAATCAAGCTATTTCATACAGTAATATGGATATAGCTGCTTGATGCTTTATTGATTTGTCTCACACAAGGACATCAGAAATAAATAAACACTACAGCCTTGAATTAACGGTGGTGCTGCTGTATCTGACACCATCACCATGTCGGGATTTAAGTGAGCGTTAGGAGGTCTTTGAGCTTCCCAACAATATGCAGGTTGCAGTTGTATTGCAGTGGCATGACAAGGTGGTCTAGACTTGATCGTGGTTACATCATTTCCTCTCTTAAAGTGGGAGGGCATGAAAACAAGTGAAACTCATGATATCGCGTCCCCCTCCTCCTCTTCCTCCTCCTCCTTTAGCCGACCACATGGCCCAGCTTTTCTTTATTGATAGTGGAATGCTTGACAAAGCAGCGATAATTAAAGCAATAGTGCCAGTTGGGTTTCATTGATAAAGATTGGAGCCGATGCACCCCTCTGTGGCGTGTCAGCAGCAGAGAGCTCCCGTCCCCTGGATCCCTCATTCGTCTTTCATCTCCCCCACTCAGCCATGAAAAATTCATCCAAGACCTCCAGAAATATTTATTGTAAAATCTTAGGGAGAAGTGGTAGACACTGAAAAATTCATGGCCTTTTTCGCCGCCAACAGCTGTGGACCCCTTAATTAATTTGATTGCCCACATTACACAATAAATTCATTTATACAATATTTATCTGTCCTTTTCCTCAACTTGTTCTAGTCACACAGACGTACATAGCTAGTATGTTTTCAATAATTTTCACATAAATCACAGTATATGTTTCCATTGTCATTTGGTTGATATGGTTATCCTGCCAATGTTCTTTCTTTCACACAATACCACTGAAGAAGATGTGATGGTGTCATATACAGTATGTGAAACAGCTTCAGCTATTTCATCAAGATCATATGATTTCACTAGAAAGTAGACATTTTACCTTGGTAATATAATAATAATCAGTAGAGCCTTATGCTTCTGAAATAAAGACTATTATTATATTGTACTTGTAATAAAATAATAACAGTAAATACAATGTATGCTATTATGAACTCCTTTTAATCTCACTTGATGCTGTGTAATTTTGTTCTTTTAATGTGTACGGTGATAAAAACTAAGACTACAGCATCGCTTCCCCACTCCTCTTTCATGTTCATGTGTTTCAACTCACAGCTCCTCACACTCATGGCCCTTACATTGCCTTGTGCATATATTTATTACATCTGTATTTAACTCATACATGTCTTAACCCTTAAATATATCCTTGTCAGCACTTTCTTTCCTTTCACATCTGTATATATTTCATGCTTATACAACCATATACTATAACCTGTATATACTGTAATCTGTATTGTAACCTCATCTGCACTCTTTGCACTTTCTGCTTGGATGTAAACAGCATTTCGTTGTACTTTACTATGTACAATGACAATAAGGTTGAATATAATCTCATCTAATGCTAGTGGCTCTGTGAGGCAGTGCTGGGCTTTGAGCTAAATGCTAACGTCAGCATGCTAACATGCTCCCAATGGCAATGGTAACATTCTGATGTTTAACAGGTGAAATGTTTACAAGGTTCACAATCTTACATTAGCTTGTTAGCATGCAAACATTTGGATGGAAATGTCATGAGTTTGACTGGATGACGGTGCTAGACGAAAGGTCAGGGAATCCGGTCGTCCTCTGGGGAGCGTGAATGTCTGTCCAAGATTTCACAGCAATTCTTACAATAGTTGTTGAGTTATTTCAGTCTGTTGAAACGACCAACTGATTGACTGATGTGCCAACACCGCTTGCACAGCATAAGTCCATTCATGAGGTAACCGGAACATTGCAATAATTATTTATAATTTAAATATAATTTAAAATTTTTTGTTGACAGACCGTTAGATTAACCGTGATAATGACCATCTGTACTATATTCTATTTTCTACTCGGATATCCATTATTTTGCATTGTCTGATTTTTCTTCTTTCACATGTTCAGCTCGACACACATCAGTGGGCCTGCTGTTTGTCACGGTGACTGGCGACAAGCATGTTGCTTTGTTAGCAGTAAAATGTGTCATCACAACTAATTTAATGCTCATATACAATATACTGCAGGACAATCATTTCATTTGCCAGTTTGTTCTCCTTGTCTCTCATCTCCAGCACCTAGCAGCAACAAAACAGCTTCACCCAAAAACTCCAACTTGGAATGAAAATGATTCCCCATGTAGCTGCAATTGCCTCCAACGTGATTCTAAATCGCTTTCCAGAGCCTGTAATTCGTTTGCCTTCAGAGACTGTAACGTTTTGTTTCTGAAATTGGGATTTGGGTTGACAAAAAAACCCATAAAATTATACACTTCAAGATTGGGTTTGTCATTTTTTTTTTCTACACATTCATATGAGCAGCAACCAATCTGTAGGAAGCCTTGACAGCCAGTAACAGCTAGTAACAGCTCCATGTGACAGGTGTCTTCCTCCGCTATGTAATCACAGTGTGAGGAACCATGCTGTGCAAAACAGACAACAACAGTTTTTATAATGATGGAATATCTACAGTGTGCAGACTTTAAACGAGGACTCTTGAGGATGCTTCAGATGCACTTTTGAATTGCATTTTTAAGTCTATGGCAGCGATGAGAAGAGTAACCCTGGTAATAACACACTGCCTTCTAAAGGCTGAATATACAGTTAGTGAGTTGGAGTAGATGAGAGATAATAGGGCCCATCAGACAATTCATTACCTGTGGACCTAGGTATTCAGTCTTGCAGCCCACTGAGATTTGGTACCGGTCCAGTCCTGCACCAGATGTAAGCCTGAGGGGAGTCCAGGGTTAGGGTTAATGGCTATAGCATAGCATCATGTTCTGCTCTGTTGAAGTCCACCCTCTCACCCTGCCAAGAGGGCTCAGAGGTCAGCAGGGACATTAGTCTCAGCCCTATTCTTCATTAGCCTTGCTAATTACAGGGCTCCTCTACGGGGATGGCAGCTCATGCCTGGGACGAGGCTGGTGCTCTTCTGCCTCCTGTCTTTACTTTACGCCACCATGGGCCCTGCCATGTGCTGTGCTTTGGTTTGTTCCTATAAAAGACACGGTTATTCTTGACTCAGTGCTTCTCCAGCCAGTTTAGACATATGTCAAGTCAACACATATCCACACACAAGCTCACTTGCTGAAATACGCTCTCTGACATGAAGCCCTAGAATTTTGCACGCAGACAGACCCTATTTTCTGCTGTGGGAACGCTCTCTTACAGGTCCTTCGCACTGTTATCGATGGAGGGGTGGCCTGTGACATTGCCTTTGGCCTCTATCGCCTGTTGTTGTTATGTGTAAGACAGCTCTTGTAGCGCTGGCGGTGCTCTGAGGAGCAGTGCTGCCTGCTGGGCGAGGTGTCAGAATGATGATTGCTTTATGACCTTGGCCGGCTCTCCATTTCATCCATAATGAAACCTGCACTTCCTCTACAGCTGCCTCTAAATGGTAAAAGGTGCTTCACTGTATGTCCTCGCCTTTGATTTCACGTGGTTGCTGGCATTTGATCTTTAACGTGTTTCCTCTTTTGGTGACCATGCACCCCTGGGACCTGCCATCATGGCACAGTGGTGGGTGTCTTCCTTCATTCATCTGTGGCCCTGTCTGCAGGTCTTTGATTAGACTCTTTGAACAAGTAGGAGGAACCATAAAAGACAACCTCATCTCTTAGGACATAGAGCAAGCCTATGACCCTAATGTGGAAAACTAACCTCACGATAATTAAAAGAATCTGTTCTCTCACTTTAAAAACACTAAACAAATGTCACTTGGTGCAGGTTGTGTCACCTGGGCTGAATGATTTGGAGAACATATTTACAGTTTCAATTTCCTGTCCAATATTGTTTCTATTTTCTCTAAATTACATTCCGGGTCTGTACTGTAGTATATAGTTTGAACCAAAATACATTTGTAGCATAATGATAAAATGATGCAGCTGCTTGTTGTTGGTACTGAAATTTTTTAATTTACCACTCAGGGAGTTGACTTACAAATAAACTTAATGATTTTCCAAATTAACTTTTTTAAGATATATTCTATTCTATTCTAGTCTATAATTTACATTAGCGGTATTGACATGACTCATTAACATTAAAATGTTTATATATTTATGGCTTATTTAACAGGGACCATGCACATTAAGAAACATTGATATAAATACTGCAGAGCTAGCCAAAATGCAATTTTTAGCCTACCTAAAAATAACCAATATGATGATGATGATGATGATGATGATGATGATGATGATTTACCCCTCTTGTCTTTTCAAATATCAAAATGACAGAGTAGTGCTTTTTCCTCGAGGAAGCTATTGAGCGTAAATAATCCAGAAACCAGCAGGTGGAGAGGAAAGCAGTGTTTCATTTTGTAGTTTGTCTAGCTAACAGAATCAACGCTACAGCTGACTGAATTTGCCAAATGACAGTTGTCTTTATAGCCAGTGAAATTGACCAAATATTTCCAGTAAAGGTTGTTACAGCTTTGTTTGATTGTTAATTTAATAATAGGCTAAATAAAAGAAAATGGCAGCTCTTGCAATTTCAGAATACAAAGTTGAACCACAGAGCCCTATTTTTCACCCTCCGACAGAGCAGAAACATTTGCTTGTCCT
This sequence comes from Gadopsis marmoratus, assembly GCA_036023855.1. Lineage (NCBI taxonomy): Eukaryota > Metazoa > Chordata > Actinopteri > Centrarchiformes > Percichthyidae > Gadopsis > Gadopsis marmoratus. The sequence goes on along the minus strand of JAVQJF010076820.1, from coordinate 17,800 downwards.
TTCTAATTAATCACTTCTTGAACACAAGACTGCGAGTGGGCTGCAGGTCGGTATGTGTATGCTGCTATCCTGTTCCTTTGGAGACAAAAGAAAAAGAGATGAGTGGTTATTAACAAGTGAGAAAGTGGAAAGGGGAGCTTTTGAGCAGCACAGAGGTACCATCCCATAAATTCTCTGCACATAGGCCTGTCTGAAAAGTCCCATTGATCAGCTCCGAGGCTCTTGTTCAGCACTAACTGCTATCCCTCATCCCAAACTGTCACAAAGCCATCAAGATCAAATCCCGCTTCTACATGGCAGGCCTGAGACTGCGTTTCCCTCTGATACCATACAACCCCAATAGACAGGGGAGCAATAGAAAGAGCCCAGTAGAAAACTAGAACTGCTGCCACATCTTTGGCAACCATTATTGCCTTTTTTTGTGACACGGTTTTTGATATGTCACCTTCTGATCTGATGCGGGTTACTGCTGGTCTCGCCTCAAGGGGTCGGGGGGGTAGGCTGCGCTTGCAGAAAAGTCGGCGAGAAAACGAGCACTTTGCATTCAATTGCTCCCCGTTTGGTACTTCTTTCCTCGCCGCATCTGAGGAAGAGAGCAGACAAACAGATATCCAGAGGAGCTTCCTCTCCTTTTTCATCCCCATTGTCAAGTTAATTTACAGCAGAGTCTTCCTGGATGCAGGATGTCATGTGAGTTATTGATTATTTTCCTCCCGCTCTCAGAGACATCATCCCGAGCCTTGATGGAACAATGAGGGAGGGTTGGGCCCCAGAGGAGTGGTATGTACAACTCTGTACACGCCACTTTACACTTGTAGTCGCTGTCGGGAACATACAGCAGAATTCAATTTACACTGCTTTTAGACAAATGTAAACATACAGCACACAACGCGCGAGTTCAATTCTCAGTAGTGTGGGGTCACCATATGCATGGAAGCAGGCATGTGAACTGATTTCCAGTAAAGGATGTGTAAATTAGGAAGGAAAAGGCATGTTTTGAGAGAAGTAAATTCTCAAAACAATAGCTGTGAAAACACTTTTTACTGGTTTGATCACTTTTACTGCAAGCAATATGACTACAATCAAACTGGCATGAATTAAAAGACTATCAGCACACTGTGAGGTTCGGAAGCAGTGAAGATCTTCCTTTTGAATTGCTGTTAATTTGAAGATAAGTAAATGAATTGGCTCCCTAGAGGATGACAGACTGCGAGAGTATCTAGGGAAGAAGTCAAGCTGAGATTCAGGAGGAAAGTGAGGAAGAGTGACCCGGTGGAGCACTGTTAGAATGTCAAAAAGCCTCCCTGACTCAACTAATCCCCTCGCCTATGAAGTACTCCTTCCTGTGATTAACTGTCTAATGAACACGCACAAACACAGCAGCGAAATAGGTCAAAATAATGCTTCTTAAGCAGTTTGATAAGCTGTTTCCTCCTCTGATGATGTAGAAACTAAAAATTCTTTGGCAATTCCCCCCGGAGCCAAACATTTAACCAAAACATTAGAGCAAATAAAACACTTGGCCTCCGGTCCTTAATCTCTAATGTCGTTGTCCATTAATTTGAGTTGTTACATGGAAATAACCTGAGCTATTAAATATTTTCCAGCACATTTTCTTCATCGATCTGCTTGCAAACGACCATTTTCATGAACAACAGTGTGACTTTTGTCCCATGATCATATAGTCCTGTACAGCACTACAGCCGCTGGTGTTTGCTAACAGTCGGCTCAGTCAGTTTTATACGGTGTCATCAAAAGTAAATCAAGCAGAGGGATTGTTGCTTTTGATGTGAACAGATTAAACCATCAAAGATTTTAATTGTTTCTAAAACGCTTTCAGATCTTTAGTATTCCCTTTGCTCTTCCATCTGTCTCCCAAACACTGTACCATGAAGGGGGTGGGAGCAACACTAACACACACACACACAAACACACGCATAAACAAATTGGTTCACTATTAATGTATATGGTACAGATCAAAGGATAAACACATCATCCTTGATTAACTCCTCTTGTCACATTAGCACAGCGGTTGATGAAGCTGAAGGAAACTGACCGTACTTCCTCCACAGTAAGTCAAAAGACCTCAGCGTGATCGGGAGAAACTTGGAAAAATGTTCCCTCTCATCCTGTCAGTGTCGCTACAAAACACGGATCAAAATGCGTTCTGATTCACACAGAGAAAGGGAGTCTCGTTTTGACACTGTGTAACTGACTCAAAGGAATACTTTGGGAAATACACTCGTTACAGGGAGGGAAATGAACAGACTGATATCAATCAAAGTCTGTGTGCAGCGCTGGAGCTAGCATGAGCTTAGCCTAGCTTGCTGTGAAGAGAGTTAGGGGAAACAGCTAGCTTGGCCGTGAATGGCCCTGCAACTGCATCTAAAATCACAAATTGTTATTTTTGTCATTTAAGTTCATGTATAGGTAGCACAAACAAAATACATAGTGCAAATAAGACTATAAAAATGGGTATTGGTGGGCATGTTTCTGAACCTTCCCAGATCCAGGCTAGCTGTTTCCATCCTTCTTCATGCTAGGCTAAACACATTCTCACTCCAACTCTTACTTAAAGGAAAACTGCAGTTCATTATAACTTGGTTTTATTTCCAGAACTCCTGCCATCTATTCCACTGGTTGCGATAACATTGCAGTCATGAAACTAATTGCTGAGATCTCGGAACGCTGTGACCTGGCAAAAACAGTTTTGCCCAGATTAGTGGAGTTGTTTGGATATAAAACCAAAAGACAAATTTTTCCAGTGTGAAGACATACTTTACTCTAAACCTGCTTAGAAAATGTACATATATATTTTCAGTTTGTGTTTCGCTTTACAACCTGAATGACTATCTGACTTCTTGTGTTTCTTGCTCCATTGGACCTAGAATATACAATTTAGCGACATTTCGTAGCCACACTCAGAGATATCTGAGTACAGCGTCATCATAACTGATACAACCAATGGTTAGAGCTATGGAAATGAAGATACCATAGTTTTCTTTTGATGTACAGACCTGGGACTGATATCGATCTTCTTACCTCACTCTTGGAAAGAAAGCCAATAAGCATATTTCACTATTGCTATGGTATGAAACATAATCTCACTATGGCTGTGAGGTCTGCTACCCTTTCCCACCTCTATAAATAAAGAGCCAAATTGGGGCAATTAGGAACGTAAAAGTTGCTGGAGTGGTAGAAGTGCCAAAACTTTGTGCTAGCAGTAATCTTGGCTTCACAGCGGGCCTTGGCCCCGGCTTCAACCTCTGTCTTTTATCTTCCCTTTGTTGCCGTGGCTGCGTTGAAACAGAGGTTCAACGCATCTCCTCCCTCCTCTGGTGTGGCTCCACAAAGATGATTGCCTTCTAGTAACAAGCCTCTGCCCTGCATCACCGCTACCATAACCACTATACCTCACCCCAACTCTCCCCCCTTGCTCCTTCTCTTTCTCCCTTGTTCCCTAGCTCTATGCTTAGCAAACATCAAAGGGACCTATCATACCCCAATGGCTTAAATCTTTTAACAGGGAATAACAGCCGGAGTACATCCAGACCCCTCGTGTCCCACAGTCATGTCACCATGTGTTCCCGCAATGATCGCCAGGGGAGAGGCTCTGCCCGGGTGGAGCTCTTTTCTGGTGGTGCGTGTTCTCTCTGCAGGACCGTGAGGGGGGCCCCTGCACTGTGATCAGGGGCCAGGCCAAATTCTGTTTGAAATGTGAATGGGCTAATTTTCATCAGCCTCCCTCATGCTAGGGGAGGTCCCAGGTGCCACAGCATGCCAAGGGTCATCATTAGAAGACGGCTGCCTTCACAAAAAAATAAAATATTAAAAAAAGAAAAAGCAGGCGCGCCACTGCATCTTGTGGCAACGTTTCTCTTTCATTCTTTTATTATTTCTCTGTTAAATTCATAAACATTAATGAACTAAATTTATACAACCCACATGCTCCGTCTGCGAGGCGCCCACATCTTTCACTTTTTCTGTATCTGATTTCTTTCTTTCTTTTCATTTCACCCTCCTTTTTTTTTTTCTTCCTCAGCTGCTGTATAAACAAACAAAATAGTGACTGAAAATGTGGAGACGACCTAGCTCGAGATAGGGGGTGGGAGGGGGGTTCATATCTGATTTGAAATTCAGATGGATTCCATGATCAAAGGAGCCTCAATATCTCTCAGCTGTTCAAAGGATCTTGTATAAAACAAATGTGATGTGACCAAGTGTAGAGGAGCACTCATTAAGAGCTAAAGCAGATAATGACAGGTAAGATGAGGAGATGGCGCCGCGCTCTAATTCTCTCCCCCCACTGAACAGGCATTTGTTTGCTTTTGCGTGTGTTTTTGTGTGTCTTCCGCGCGCCTGCGTTGCTGTTGCTTTTGATATTGATTAGGGAGGGAATCGGAGAAGAGGTACACGAGGGTTTCAGACGCCGCTACCCTGCTCCCTTTTGTCAGAGACAGCCCTTGAGTTCTTGCTGTTGTTCTCTGCCGTGTGCCAGCGCGGGGAGTTTGGGTTGCTTTGCACACAAAGTCACAAGGAGCTAAACGCCTCCCTTTAGGGTCGGCAGGGTATAAACCACCCCATTGTTTTCTCTTTTGTGTTGTTAGGAGAAGTGAATTTTACGCCCACCTCGTCAAGGCTTTCTGTAATAAAGAGCAACTTTATGCATTTACAACTAGAAGAAAAACACATCAATCTAATGAACCAACCGCATACTGCTCTGGAGAGGATGGAAGTCTCCAGTGATGTGCTGTTCCAGGATAATACATGTACTAGATATAAGCGTATAATGTAGAAAAACAACTATGCAAAACAATAAAAGAGGATCTTATTAAGCATTAGATATAAGTTTGATGTTTGGCTTTTATTCTTTGTCTGTCTTGTGCACCTATCTCTCTGTTTTTGGGTCCTGACCTTCAGCGAGCACACGCCTCCAAATGAGCCAGGTCAGTTTTGTAGTCTTTTTGTGCTTGGAGGAGCCATGAAATATTCAGGCTTAGTGCTTCCCTGAGACCAGGCTGGTGGCTGTGGCTTTGTTAGCACGCCTCGCCCTGCACTCCTGTCCAGTGTCCACTCTGCACCTTGAACCGTCGGCTTGAGGGGGGTCTAACTCGGGTGTCCGCTCCCTCCCGAACATAATGTCCCATTTTCTGCCCGTCTTCACCCAAGGCTTTTCCCCTGCACTTCTCAATGAGAATGCCGTCATGCAATTCCTCCCACCTCATTGCTTGCCAGTAGTATATATGTATGGCTATTTCCAGCAGATAAGGGTGTGGGATATAGCTCTATGTGGACTTTGTCAATTCATGACCAATGGCGAGGTCCTGCATTATACACTAAGCTGAGCAGGAGAGCAGGTTTGTTTTATTCACAACCTTGTGGATTCAAACAGATTGCTCAGACTGGGGAATTGAAGCAGATACTATCATACAGGTCCAAGACATGGAGAGAGAACAGGTAGGAATAAACTATGTATAAAAGCACTGGTAAGCTTCAGCCTCAGGCAAAGCTACATGGGCTACAATGTTACCCTCCCCAAAGCCACAATCAATTCTTGGCTTCACCGTACCCAAATGTTTATTTTTGCTCGCTGAAATATAATGACACGTCGTTCTCAGATACAATTGAACCCTTGGCTCGCATTGGTATTACAGAGCGCCTTGGTTAGATTTACCTTGGTTTGGTACGAGTTCAGAGCTGATCAAATGTAAACAAGCTCTAAACACTGTCTGAGTTTGAGTCTCCACTGTTCATTATAAACTGAGAAACGCGACGGATTCCCATTGTTTCTTTTGCCTATTTTTGAACCGAGCACATGCATCGCATTTCTAGATAGGTTAACGCCAACCAATTTCAACAATTCAAATCACTCCAGATTCCAAATCCTGCATGTCATAGCTAACAGGTGTAACATATTACTGCTCTATCCCTCCTCTATAAAATAATGCCCCATGACCTCCGAAAATATCATCATCTCATTCAAATTCATAACACTGATGGCTTTCAAACATCATCTATATAATCCTGTAATAATTTCCCCATGCGTACATATCTGGAGTTATAAATAACAGTTCCATGACAAAATCCTTTGTAAAAGGGCAGGCTGTATGTGTGGATGTCGCCACGGTGTGTCCATTCTGTGTGATATATAAGCCCGACTATCTTGCTCTGTATAGCCTGACATGCTCTAAATCCAGCCTGACGAAGGGATGCGCTCTGCCGGTTAACGGGGGCACCGCAACCCCAAATCCCACCTCCGCCCCAATCTCTCCCTGAGCCTCAGACACACTAGATCCATAAGTATTCCATTAACCCCAGTCCTACCTGTCTGAAGAGCTGAACATGGTTAAATCAATGAGTATGTGTATGTGTCTGCCCATATGAGCTTTGTCTATGTTAATGCATCATACCCATACAAATGTGACTATATCTCTACCTGGTCACCTGCCCACCCGCCTTATTGCTTTTTGCATTGTTGCTGCAGGCTCCTTGTCAGCATTGAGAGCCTGCTGTAAACAAGGTCTACGCTGCTTATTAAAGTGCTCATTGGCTGCGGATACGCCCTTCATGCTCCTTTACTGCAGGGCCCTGTAGGCCCTTTGAAGGCTGTGGTCTCCTGAAAACCAGCATGGGGTTCCCAGAGTAGGGGTGGGCGATTCACCTGCTTGGAGCTGGTATTACCTTAGGGGTTTGAGTGTTGAGGAATACATCACACACACACACACACACACACTCACACATACACACACACACAAATGTGTATCCATGTGTACATGGTAAACAGAGCACCGTGTCGGAAATTGCATTGAGTTCCATTCATTCCATCTTGGTGTACTATAGTCCTAACTCTAATATGTCTGTAAACATAACCCTAGCTTGCCTAATTTTGATGAAGACACCGCTCTTGCTGAGTTTAATAATCATACATTTTCCTAAACCTGTGCATCGTGTTCTTGCTACAATGCATCTCTAAGTACAAGAGACTCTCCCACAGGAGCAGGCACTGATTTATACCTGCCACACTCACACACTCACACTAGGGGGCAGTATGTGCCTAAAAAAAAGCATGTAGCACTGAGCCAATGCCTTGACAGGGCCCATGTGCCTGCTCCAAAAATTAAATGAAAATTTAAAGTCAAATTGATGTCATCCTCTATAAAAGCTATCCTCACAGCACACATCAGCAACATTCCTATGAGCCATGCATGTTGGGTGTGAGTTTAACAGCCTCTAAATAATCATATGCTCTGCAATGAGGCTCCACACATGGAGTTCTTTTAAAATGAAGCATAGCACATAGCAGGCTACCTGAGCAGGATTAGTGGCTAGTTCCTTGTTTTCACAGCATACTTTTACAGATAGTCATTCACTATTGTGTTGTCAGATTTATACCTCATGAAGGCTCACACAACATTGTTTTTGCTTTGTTACAGATGGAAATTGTTTTTAGAATTTAAGGCCTGCAGGCAGGTTTACAATCATGAATTTAGATGCAGATAAATGTGCATTTTTGCATTTATTTTTTAATAAATTTTTAAATGAGTGTAGTGGCCGCAAAAAGGATGGCCATAAATTGACATTAGTTTTACATACACTGTTGCTTCAAAGGAATCCCTTTCACTTCATGTTATGTGGACGATAATTGTTTGAAATTGAGGAGTTCTATATTTCAACATGTGTAGCGTCAGATAATTTGCTGCACTGAAATTTGTTCCGCTTGAACTGTTTTAAAAAAAAAAAAACAACAAATGATGAATGGCACAAAACATCCGTTTACGTTTCCATTTAAAATGCAGATGGGCATGACCATGGCGCTGACACATGCACCCGGTCTATGAACAGAGTCAATTAGAAGCGGCTGCAGATTATTTCTTAATTAAATAGGGGGCTACCTTAACCACAAAGGTACAGCAGCTCACACCTCGCAGTGCAACACTAACAGCTGCTAGGCCTTGTTCTGCTGAGAGAGAGGGGGCTGTTCATTAAGCAGCGCTATCTCTCCTGGGCTCGTCCACCTGCCTTGATCACGTTTGCATTAATAATGCATCGCCGAGTGCAGTAATACAACCATTACATTGGCTGCTCTTCTCAGCCTCTCGCTGGCAGCTCTGCCACCACAACATGGGGGGAAAATTGTAATCTTTTTCTCCTTTATCCAGGGCTCCTCTTATATTGCCACCCCCAAAGAACACATTTCTGCTGTAGCCTATACATACACACACACACACACCAAAATGGCTTTACCCCTTCTCTTTTGGGTTCACTACACTTTGAAAACAATACAGTAGACACGGCTTCCGCCAGATGAAAGTTGACCATTTGGAGTCACAGTCTGAAGAATGTTCATTCCCCCCAAATTCCTTATGTGGCATGATACATATTGTGGCGACTAAAGAAGCATGTTTGTTTCCCAGAGAGAGAGAGCGAGAGACAGAAGTGTTCGACTGATAGGATTCTCAGCTGCAGACAGGCCTTTCAAGGTGACCATGAATTTTAATGGTGGCAGGAATTGTTTGGGAAAAGTCCCTTCAATTATTGGACACGCTTGATAGGAATAGATTGGGGGAGATTTGCATAGGTTTCAAACACCTGTAATTAAATCTAAAATGTGGGGCGGCCTTTCTCAAACAGCGTGCTTCACGTGCAAGAAGTCCAAAAAAAACCCCAAAAGAAACCAAATACATTTCCAGGGATCACATTCTTGTTAAAATTCACAGAATAATTGTCTTTGTATAGGAGAACAGTATATCCAAACAGTCAATAGGAGAAACTGAACCAGTTGCGGAGCACCCATGACTGCTTGCTGGTTGAGTAAATATTACTTATTATTTTCTAATGTAACACTCCTAAGCCTGAGCTCAGATTTCCATTTGGAAGCAAACATTAAGGAGATTCAGGAGCCATCCAAATGGCCAAGTAATTAATGTTACTGCGCACGCCCAAGATATTAGAATGTTAACAGTGTTGGAGCCATGTGATTCCGAATACAGAGTGAGGGCTTTATTACTGCAGCCCAGACAGGGGGTGACATCCCTCCTAATTGGGGACATCAGAGTTCCTGCTGCTGCGTCTTATCCTCAGTTCAGATCGCTCCTTTTTTTAATTTATTCACTTTCCCTTCTCCTCCCCCCCCCCTTCTTTCTCCCTCTCTCTCTCTCTCTCTCTCTCTCGCTCCTTATCACTGGGATCTGCTCTCATTAGCAGTCGGCTGCGCCTCCTCCCCCCCCCCCTCGTTTGCATTTCAAGTGGCGGCGCTGTGCAGTAGCAGCCCCAAGCTATGTACCGTCAGGCAGGGAGGAGGGGAGGAGGGAAGGGTGGGGAGCCGTCGTGAGCAGTTGATGCTTCATCACCGCGCCGCATCCCGACATCTGGGGCCGTCTTTTTCTCCCACGAGCACCAGTGTGTCATTAACAGGATTAATCTGGGCCCTAATTTCCAAATGATCGCTGTTTTAATGTATGTGAACGAGTGCAGTCTCTTGACTCATTACCACCAATTTGCCTGAGACACACATAATCAGACTCTCTAACAACCCACCAACATTTATTTTTGCTAATATGAATTTTTTTTTTTTCCTCCCCTGCACTGTGGAGAGAGCAAACACAGTTTAGTTCTGGCTGAGTGGGTTTCCCAATCAGTGCTGACTCTACTCTTCATTAACAGCGAATGACATGCAACTGAGCAGAATCTCATTTACCTCTGGATGTGTGGCCTACGGTTACTGTATTACGCCCAACAGCGGCTGCTCAATGTCTGTCCATACGTTATAAAGTACATGGGATCCTGACATAACAGCACCGTGGGGCAAAAAATAGGACATGACCTCCTGCAATAGCAAGTAAATACATTGCCAGTATAAGTTTGAACACACACACAAAGTAGAATGTGGTGGCAAACCAGTAAGCCCACTTAAACATTAACATTAAGTACCATTGACTGGGGGAACAGTTTGGGTTTTGTGGCTAGTGGTGCCCACAACATCCAATAAACACACAGATGTATTCAAGCCCCGGGGCAGCTGCAGGGCAGACCTGTGAAACCTGGCCATGGTGTCTTGGTTTAAGGGAAAAATCTCAAGGATCTTCACCCAGGAGGATCCTCTGTGGCTTCTGTGACAGTTGACCTTTAACCTCCCCCCAGCCTCTGCGGCGGCTGAAAAAAAGAAAGTGGTTCAAGTCGCGTCTATGCAGGTCAGAAGCCCCTGTGTGATTTCATAAAGTTGAACCTCACCAGAAAGTGAGGATGACACAATCTTTAATATTAATGTTTGACGTACAACACTGTCCATAAAGGTTTGTTTTGAGCTTTTATAAACATAAAGGATTTATCAAGAAGCTTTGTGTATAGCTACCTGTGTTTTCTCTCCAGTGTAACATTTATGGTGCTCAGCACAAACGTATATAAATGAGCAGGTTTAATCGTCTCCCTGAAGAAAAATGCCTTTGTTCGTTATGTTATTCAGGTGAGTTTGAAGATAAAGTCCATTGGATGTTTTATTGTTCATTATAGAATGATTTAAGGCATATATAAATCTTAGTAAGCTGAGCTCAACTTCGTTGAGTTTTGGGACAGAAGACAAAGTTCTTCGTCTGCCATGTAATGTTATATGTGCAAAGTTATGTTCTCGTCTGGCAAATGTTTGACTGCAACTGTATTTCTGCTACCTTATTATAACCAATGATGTAAGAAGTTAAAGCTCATGTATTAAGTGAAAGTAGAAATACCACAATTACAAGTAAGTCAGTCCAGCATTCAAAGTATAATCAGCAAAATGTGCTTCAACAAATCAAAAGTTAAAGCAATCAATATGCTGAATGGTCATTTACAGAGTGTCATGTTATCATGTGTTTATTTTATTGTATTAGTTATTACTGACATTATAGTAATTTGCTGCATCCACATTGACGTTGTAGTTGGTCAAAGTGGAGATTAGTAGCATCATATTTTATAAGCAAATTATAGGCTTTGTGTGTCAATACCTAAAGTGCAATAATTATAGCTGTGAGATACGTAAAAGCCCAATATTTGCTGTTAGAGAAGTGGAAGTATAAAGTAGCATAACATTACTAACTAAAAGTCATTCATAAATTACAAAACCAAAGCATCGTTTCCAGCATTAGATGAAGCGCTACTCCTACACATCTGCACACTGTCAACAACAATCAATAGTCATTTGGGTCATTCAATAGGCATTGTACTTGGATGGACTGATGACAACTGCTGCCATGTGAAATCTTTAAAGTAAAATATACACTGCCATACCCTGACAGACCTTTCATTTTGTATTTATTGCACCCAATCATGATAATCAACAAAATAACAAATGCATGAATGAAAAGAAACTAAATGTGCTTTTGAAAGGACTTGAGTGCACAGTGACATCAAGCAGCCTCAGAGACGTGCTGGTCAGAACAGTGATATAGAAGGCACACCCTAAAATATATCAAGAAAATACAGCATGCAGCAGCTGTTACTGTGCCACTGCATGCATCCACTGCACATGTGTGCAAACGTGAGGCGTCAACAGAGGAGGCTAAATCTATATCCTGCTGATGCGACAGCTGCCAATAATGCAACACCCAGGACCCCAATATTTGAAAACTCATGTGAAAGGCATTTAAACATAATTGATATCAGATTTCATCTGTGACAAAATATTAATTAAAGCCCTTTAAATGCCAGCCTGCTAATTGGTTTGCACCTGCAGCCGAGGAGCAGATTTCACGATTAATATTACCCCCAACTCACCTCTCTATCCCCGGTAAAAACTCCTGGTACAAGTAGAGGAGTGCAGGGTAAATATTGAATCTGGGACTAAACTCCTGCCATACATGGCAGAGCAGGAGAAGAATATGTGTGAGAGTTGAGGAGCTGTCCTAATTAAGAAGCTATAATCAGGCTTGGAGCTAGGGGGTAACTCCCTGGGTGTCATTTGTGATATTAAATCATGCTGTCCTCCTCCTTCTGTTTGTTGTGCTTGACTGGCTGGAGCTAATCCCTTTTAATATAGCCGCAAATATGCAAATGGCCGTTTCAATATACCAAACCTTCCATAGCTATCCTCTTTTAATTCAACAAAGGTTAAGAGCAGGACCTTGTCAGTCAAACTCCCTATCCCCTCATAACAATACTAATATTTCCTATTACGCACAGTCTAACTAATTAAGGGGACGTTTGTGTGGAGAAGGATTTGTGGGTTCCCAGGAGAATGCAGGACTTGGCTTTTTTCACTTCTTAGGGCCCGGCCTCAGGCGGCTCTGAAAGTTGTTTGCTTTCGCTCCTCAAATCTTAATAAAATAATGCAAAACTGGAAATGCACATAATAAACAGGCTGCGTCCGGTCTAGACCAGCTCCCCTGGCAGATGCAATAGTCTGTACACGAGCGGGCGTGGAATGAAAAGCTCAGCATCACTGTCTATGAATAGATGGCGCAGTTTGTGTGCGGGGTTCGAAAGGCCAAGTACCTCACAATGAGATAGCAGCATTTATATCCTTGCGACACAATTCATAAATAATGGATGAATCTGTAGATCTCTAGCACCCTGTGCATCTACATGTCACAAGTGACTCAATGATGATACCATAAAGCAGAGCTAAAGTGGTTTAAGGTCTATTCTGTGGAAGTCTCAGGATAAAGAGGGCTAAGAGAACCAAGGGACATACTTCCTCTAGTATTCCCCACAGGCGGCAGGGGAATACTAGAGGAAGAAAAACTCTGCTCTCAGCTGCTTAACCTCCCGGCTAAAAGCAACCCAAGAACACTGTTACTGCCAGCTGATGGTGGGAGATTCACAAGGACGGAATTCACGGCTCATTTCGGTAACAAAGTCACAATGAATAGGTGTCTGAAACTCGTATTAACTTCCAAAAGCGTTTCAAAGCAGATCAGTCAGTTATGAGCTGCAGGTACAGCATCATTGGAAGTAGCTTGGTGATCTGTTGTGTATGGTGGCTCCAGAGAGCCAAGAAAAACCCAAACTGCAGCATAAATAAACCCATGCAAATAGACTACACGCAATCAAATGAAGAACAGATCTTCACTACTTTGACAGAACAGCACAGCATTTTGGGCGGGAAGAAAACTGCAAAGAAATAAAACACGGGCAATTGTTAGACACGTTTGCCAATTTGACAACACTGCAAAAACATAACCAGATGCAGAAACGCTCTGCAAATTCAGACAACACAGACACACAAGGTTTACTATCCATCAATGTTGTTGGAAGCTAGCGATGTACATTTTTGAAGTGTCAGTATTAACATTTGTCTGATTGCAAGACTCAGATATTATTGCAGATATTTATTATACACTCATAAATGAAGGTTACATTGTGCCAATAAACGTTTGACTAAATGACTAAATAACATCCATTAGTTTAGCATAATTGGATATTTTCTTTTCATTCTAAAGTGTATGAATGCTACTAACTCTGTCACGCATACAGTATTTCCCCATGTGCAGACAGGAATAAAACAAAGTAAAGCCTACATTTACACCAGATATATATTTTGTGCCTGCTGAACTGTCATTTTTGCGTCGTCATGCTAGCTTGTGATGCTACAATGACTTGTTGACACTGTCTCTTGATTGGACAGTGCTATAGATGTTTCCTAGCAACCAATTTACATAAAGTCTTCACTAGCTAAGACACATCTTATGTTATAATGGAGCAACCTTGTTTAATAAATCTCTAGTTTGAAACTAATTAGTAAGTAAGTTAGTAAATAGGAAGTACTTAACCAAGGTATTAATGGTTTTATGAATAACTGGTGTATTCAAAGTGTTCATAGTGTACAGGCTAGTGGTATCACGGTACGTCATGGAGTAAGCAACTAGCGTGCCTGAGCGTGTTCAGTTTTTCTGTATGTGCGTGGTTGTGTTGCCTGTACTTGCAGTGCAAATCTGTATTTTGTCGTGTTTTCTGTATTCGCAGAAAGTTTCCATATTTGGTTCTTTTCTGCATTTGTATTGCGTCTCATTATGCTGCATATTTGTTGTCAAATTGGCGAAGACGTTTCCTTCATTTGCTTGTGTTTTTCTTTTATTTGCATGTAGCTTATTCTTTTATTAGATTTTCCGGGACGTTGAGCTCTCAAGGCAGCCGTAGGGTGTACACAGTGCATTTAGCACTTACTTTGACATAACCTAAACATAGCCACAACCTTTATGTAAGACTTAATCTGATAATAGGATAATTACTATTTGAAGTCTATTAAGTCTTAGTTTAATTACTTGTAAAAAGCATTTTATAGCTGACTGAATTCACGGTTGAAGGTGTTGCTGCTAGTAGAGTGCAATGCTGAGCTATGACCTGTTGTTAATAGTAGTCAGATGCATCCCCTATAGGTGCGAATGAGGTGAAAATGAGGATTGGGGAGAAACGGCTGAGACCATGTATTTACTGTGTGTTTGTAAGTCATGTGCTGCTCAAAACAGATTTAGTGGATTGGGCTCAATACAGATGTCCAAGCAAGAAAAGCAAAATCCCACAACCTACAGAGTAAAGCATGGCCACTCTTTCTTCTGCATCCCCCTCAGCAGCAGCTGTATTCAGTCTGGCAAAGCTTTCCGACGTGCATTTGAGCTAAACTCAGCCACCCTTGTGCCCCTTCAAATAGCTGTGGAAAAAGCTCCTTCAGTGGCTGTTCAATTATTGATTGACAGTAAAAAGCTTGTGGGTTCATTATGATCATAGATGTGCTGGGGGTAATGCTCCAAAACTGGGGTAACTGCACAGCACTTAGTCACAGATGGCCTGGTAACAGTGCTCAATAGCTGGGAGGAAGGAGCGCAGACAGGAGCCTCGGCATCACGCTGAACCTGGTATTGGTGTACCATTAAACACTGAGCCAGACTGTTTCTGCTAAGGATCTGTGTATCTGCTTGAGGGGAGCTCAAAGCAACAGCCACAGACAGCCTCCTCGAGGATGCCACATAAACGTCACCTCTTACTCTTGTTAGAAGGAACCCTCTATCTCGTGATGCTGCATGTGAATTAAGTCAGTCGTCTGAGAAAGCACATGAATAACCATACGGGTGATCGAATCAAAGTGGTGCTGAATTCTCTCTGAGAGTGCAGAATGGGAGTGTGCCATAGCCAACACACTTCTACCCACATCTGTGCTAAGCAGCAACAGCACTGAATGACATTACCTGACAATCTTGTCTGATAGGCGCAGACACTGCACCTCCAGAGTGAATTTATTGGGGAGTTTACGTTTTGGGGAGTCAGGGTGAAGGCTGGCTGTGACACAGTGAAGCCAGGTAATGGGTCTCTCAATGGAAGCAAGTGGAATATGAAACAAGAGACTCCTTCATTAAAAAACCTGATATCTAGGTCACTTGAACTAACTGCATAAAGATCACTGAATTATTAACTATAATTGGGGCACCTAGTTGAAAAAGATTGAATCAAATGAAGGAACCTTTAATAGTAAGTTTTAAAGAAAGGATTCTGTATACAACACCAATTACTGCACCAAAAAACATTACACAATATATTAAGCCATAGAAATACTCAAGTTGTGACAATATACACGCTTATAAATAGCATAATGATGGTTGTTTCCTGACTGCCAAGCAAAAATCAAAATGTTAATATGAAAAGATTCTCTCGACTTGCACTACTGCATGTTCGTAATTAAGTCAGAGAGAGGACTTTTCCATTCCCCCTGAGGCAGACCAGGTTAAATTGAGTTGAAAATGAGATTTTAGCATCTCCTGCAATAATAGCAGGGAGCTGAACTTGGGTATGATCTCTGTTAATAGAGTGAGAGCACAGGAGAATTTGGTGTTACGCTGTGAATAGAGGCAGAGCAGGTGGAAACCAGGATCCTTTTCATGAACAGGCATGAAGTCAATTAGACAGGAGAGAGGGAGTGTGAAGAGTGGTGGGAGGAACGTGCTTACAGGCAGGAGGAATCTGGAGCCGTGGTTAGCGAGGTTTTGGTAGACGTCATGTGACGAGGATAAAACAGACTTGGCCCAGAATTAGGCTTGAAAACGAGAGCTAATTCTGCTCCAGCGAACACACGTTGAATTGTTCATTATTCAGTGGAGATGGTACTCTGTCTGAGGAAAACAAGAGCTCACGTAAGAGCCTTTGTTTTTCTTGTTATCTTGCCGAGTAGGCTTGTAGTCAGCATTTCACGGAAAACAGGTGGCATATGCCAGTAATACCAATGATACATCCACATTATGCATCTTAATTGGGCCTTCAGCGTAGGCCTTTGTATTATATGCTAATACAGTGCTCTAACCTTAATGCAGCCAATTTCCGTTAGCTACCATTTTCAGAATTAGGTTTTCAAGAATCTTGCAACTCAAATTAGTAGCAAAAAAGTGTTTAGTGTCACGGAATGAGATAAAGGACGAGGCTGGTGAAATTCGAAATTTTGTTTTTTATTATCAACACGTCTATATCATCAAAACCAGCCAGCCTGTCTAGTGAAGACTCACAAAGACAAAAATAACTAAATCATTTCCTAAAACAGCTGGGCACTGTTGTTTTTTCTCAAACAGGATTAAAAAGAGTATTTTTTGGTAACATTTTTTAGCCACAAAATTTGGGCATTAGAAGGTTTTTACCGCAGGAGGAAAGTCTCAAAATAAACTACAGTCACCTGGAGCAACGCTGTGTCTCATGGATGTGTCTTAATAGTTTTTAGACAACATTGGAGCTCTATGGCACAGAGGAATAAGCTAGATTAGTCGGTCTAGACCTGCTCTATATAAAAAAGTGCTATGAGATAACTTAGATATGATATGGCACTATATAAATGAAATGAATAGATGAGGCTTTGGCTACTTAGTACGATCAATGCACTGTTGGTTTTGGTCGGTGTATGAGATTTAGGCCCACAACTAACACTTCTTTTCATTATCCATTAATCTCCTGCTTATTATCTTAATAATTTGCCCTCTAATGTTCAAAATAGGGGGGGGAAAGGCCACCACAGTTCTCCAGAGCCCAAGCTGACATCTATAGATGTCTTGTTTCGTCATTCGTATTTGAGAACCTGTGAATTTGTGCTTAAAAATAAAAAGAAGCTTAAAGAATGATTTGTCTAATTGATGAATTGACTTCTCCTTTCAGCTCTAATGGGATTTTTTGACGATAACAAAAATACTTTATAGCACCACCTTTGCAATAAGTGCAATGTTGTGTCCATATGCTGTTAATAACTGGCAGAACACATTGAATACAGCTGACCACACTCCTCTCCTGCCTACACATCTATTTTGATATCACCAGTATGAAATTAATCAATGGTCTAACACGCCCACACTGTCGCTGCGGGGGTTGGAGAGTGTCTTTCAATTAAACCTTGTTGTCTTTAACATTCCAAATATGCAATTAAGCTACTTGGTACAACAACTCTTTGTGATCCATTGTGGAGGATGACGAGGGGTAGGCCTCATCAGTCCCCTCTCGGCCCAATTTGTTGGCCTTTCTTTGTAATCTGCTTCACTAGGCACACTCTTGCCCTCCCCATTAGGACTATCCCCAGTGGAGAGCCTTTTCCTGCATTACACTGTAACAGGCTTGTTAATAATACATTAATGAAGAGCCGCTCCTCCAGATTAGGTGGCGGCCCCTTGATAATGGGGAGCTGGGAGAGGGCCAGGCAATCACCTCACTGTTGTAATCTAACCTTGGGTTAAATAAGCTTTTGTTAGTGAGCGAGAACATGGGGGTTGGGGGGTGGGGGGGGGGGGGGGGTGTCAGAGCGCACTCGCCCAAGGAAATGTAAATGACTCTTTTTTCTCATACATGGGTTAAAAATATGAAGCAGTGA
>JAVQJF010076801.1:0-24183 GCA_036023855.1 Gadopsis marmoratus | reverse complement strand
ACGGGCCGGTCCTTTCCCGATGCACCCCCAGCCGGTCGTGTTAACACTGAGAAAAACCAACCCCCCCCCCCCCCCCCCCCCCCCCGACAGGATGGCCCGAGCTCTTTGATCTCATGCTCCTGCGCTGTAAACGTGGAAATGCACCAGTGATGCCTATAGTGTTCAGATTTTCTTGAATTAGAATTCAAACTCGGTAATAAATATATGAAAGTATCACATGCAAACCTTGTCAAACATGCTGCCTACATTGGGGATTTTCACAAATGCAATGGTGTCCCACGTATGATGAATGTGTGAAATGTGTCTCATATGTGAACAATTTACATATGCTTTTTTTGTATGTCTGTACTCCTACTCATTATTTAAAGGAATTCTAAGGTTGATACCACTCCCATACGGTTACATATGAAGCTACAGCCAGGAGATGATCAGCTTAGCTTAGCTTAGCCTGGAAGACTGGAAGCTTGTTTTAACATTATGGACAGAACCAGGCTAGCTGTTTCCCAATGCTTCTAGTGTTAATGCTAAGCTAAGCCAACTGCCTGCTGGCTGTAGCTTCATATTCAATGGACAGATATGAGAGTGGCACTGATAGTCTCATCTATCTCTCTACAAGAATTGTATTTAAAAACTATAAGCATTGCAACTATTCCCTGCACGCACAGCATTCTGTCTCATATAACAGCTTTAACCTTAATCTCTTCCTGTTTCTGTACATTATATCACATGATTTGCAGCTAGAGCCCATCTAAGATGTGTCCGCTTCTCTCTCCTCTGCCAGATGTCTGACCATCCAGCCCTTTTTCCTTCACCCGCCCACAGCATTCCCCATGTCTCTTTATCTCCCTCTCAGTCCTCCTCTGTGTCCTTCTCTCCTGTACAATCATTATCTCCTCGAGGTCATCAAACAGCTTTGACTACATGCAGCCGCAAATGGCTACCTAATAATTCTGTCACATCAAGTCCAGTTGGGAGAGAGTGATAAATTAGGGAATCAGTGGTGTTCTGCATTACTAACTATGTACAGAAAGGATGAGTAGGTGATGGGGAGGTGGACGGGAGGTATTGGCAGGGTTAGGGAGTAACCGGTGTAAAGTAATCAGATAAAAAACATAAAAACATAGATTACAGATGTCTGATAGTAACGCTATTCACATTTATCTTGCAAAATTGGGCGAGCTGTGCAAATACACTAACATGCGATAGAATTTGGTGGGAAATAGTTTCAAATGTGAATTTGAGTCATTTATTTTGACTGTTACAATTTGATGCTAAAGATATTTCGATCTCCATGTAAACCTAAAAGAGAAGGCAAATGTCAAAATTTAATGTCACTATTTCCTTAATTTTACTGTTCCCTGAGACAGCGCTGATAACTGTAAGAAATCCAAACTTATTGCCAAACTATAGGGAACCCAACTGATTTTCATTGGAGATGGGTTCTTTTTTAGAATGGAGCAGTGCCAGCCCAAAGCTCTATCACTTCCAGTTAAAACAAAAGACTTCCAGATACATTTGTCAGTCCCCATTTAAATGTAATATGAGGTCCTTGTCATTAATGTTCTGCATGAGAAAATATTACTGTCTGAATTTAGAATGCAAAATATTCTGCCCTCTTTATCTTCCCTGGAATAATATAATTAATCTCTTAATTGTCTAATGATAATGATATAATAAGGCAGCAGCTATCTTCCAAAAATAATAATTTTCCCTGCATTGCTTTTTAATCAATGTAATAGGTCCAGCAGCAGCCAAACACTCATATCATGCATTTCTATTATATATTGTCATTTCTACTTGTGACCTCCATTTCCTTTCCTCTTTTTCTAATATCCGTTCTGTTCCACAAACAAAAGTGTTCAAGTGAAATCTTAATCATACACTGGAGGGCAAGAAGCAGCAGGAGGAAGGAGTAATGTTTGATCCTAAATGTGCTGCAGCTTTACAGTATCTCCTGCGTAGGGCAGAGTATTCCTCTCACAGTGGGGTGGATGATTAGGCAGAGTGCTCGGTGCAGTCAATGGATTTCTAGGACAGACTAACCGGTCTTACTGGCCTCACACAGGAGACAACACCCTCTCCTCACTCTGTCCCTTTCTCTGTAACACACACACACACACACACACACACATACACACACAGAGAGGGGAAATGGCATACATATTTATTCAATTATTTATGGAATCTATATGTCTACAGTTTCAGCACAAAATGTTGCTGTGCCCAAAGCTACTCAGATGTGTAATTTGTCTAATGTATGAAATAGTTAATAGCCAGTTCTACTGTGTGTTTTCTTTCTGGCAATGGTTTTGTGTGTGCGCTGCCATATCCAAGACTGGGCAGGTGCTATGAATAAAACATTGAATCTATTAAAAAATTAATCGCCTTTTTACCTTAGGCATAATTATGGTGCAATTCCTCCCAGCATGTATGTGTGTGTGAGTGAGTGAGTGAGAGCGAGTGTGCATTTCTATGCGTGCACAGAGGTGCCTAAGTGTAAATGTGCACATGCTAAGCTCATAGCGCCAATGTTTATGATTTATATCTTAAAATCTCAATTTGATCAATTTCCTGCTACTCTGATGGTGACAATTCTGCAGCCCCTTGGCTGTTGACATTTGGGAAACACAAGGTTTTTACCTGACGGCCATTGTACTTGTGTAAATTATGTAGACATTGCATGTAGACATGTGTGGTGTCTGTGAGGAAGATGGACGGTTTTGAATGATGTTACAAAGCCTTGTGTTGTGTTGCTGTAGTGTCGTGTTTGTGTCCTATGAAATATTTAGAGAGTGTACATATTGATAACAAAACGGTGTGGCTTTGGGATGGAACAAGAACCTCTGGGTGCAGGGTGGAGTGGGAGGGGTGGATGGATTAGATGATGCAAAAAGCAAATATGAGAGAGGAGGATAGAAGGATAAAATAGCTGTGGCAAATAAGGATCAGGGATGGATGCAAGAACAAATTACTATACAGCTCTGAAAAAAATTAAAAGACCACTTAAAATTTTCCAAAGTTCATTTTGCTCAAACACATACCTATAAATAGTAAAACCAGATAACTGATCATTTAGCAGTGGTCTCTTAATTTTTTCCAGAGCTGTATACATGTGTGTTCCTATCTGAAGGTCTTATTAAGAAACAGTCAAATATAAATTATCTAGTGTTTGGAAGTGTTTTAGATGTCTCAGACAAGGACTTTAGTTAGAAGACCTGATAGATGTCAGATAGCCTCAGTCAGTTTTTCAAAATTTCTATTCATTCATAATCACTGACAACATCATTTGAAATATAATAAAAAGAAAATATCAGTCCTTCACTTCTTATATCAAGAGAGCAACTCCTGTCCTCTGTGTTTCTTCTTTTTTTTTTTTTTTTACAGACATCCTGAAACCTTTCACATCCTTCATCTGTCCAGTGTATTTTGCCCTGCTGTGCTCTCCCTGGGGACTCTATACTAATTAAGCCAAAGAGGTCTCTGCCGGGTAAAACTGTTTGAAAAACACACATGGACTGTGTATATGGGGGGGAGGGGGGGGGGGGGGGGGTTCAAAAAGGCCAGGCTTATTTCATGACTCCACTGGGTACAGAAGGGATAATAAATAACAACAGAGCAGCAGCTGGGGGTCTGTGATGTGTGTCAATGTTTGTGTGTGTGTGTATGTGAATATGAAGTTAAGTGAGTTAACACATATTTCAAAATTCAACATTTTGCATTGTAGCAAAACTGGACAATCTAATGCTAAACTAATTTTTCAGTCCTCAGTTCTGTCTGATCCTTGTGTAACGTCCCTTATCAATAAAGAAAATATGCCAGTCTTTTACCCATTTTTCCTTGGTGGTAGGCGCGATAATCGGATATGAACTGCCCACATTAATGCCAAAACGTTTCACAAATAACCATGCGAAAAGAGATTCTTACCTTTTACTCAAACTGGGACTAAACACAGTGTCTTGGTTTAGCCAAAACTGTTATTGATCCATCTCTATGGGGAAAGGGGGTCAAGGACATACAGTATAATCGTGTTTGTCTATCTTTAAGTCTTTCACTACATCCCTGTATCTTGTGTGATTCTTGTAATATATATGTGGCAGTCTGCAATGTGTGAATCTTTGTTGTTGCCATGGCAATGTCAAATTTGGGCTACTTGTTCATTCATTCACTGTTGGTGACATACATATAAAAGGGATTCTGATTCTTCTGATTTTTCATCTTTTTGCATCTGTATTTTTCTTATGAGTCAACACAAGAAAAACATTTGGAAACAAGTATTGATGCTTGAAAGGGTCATGTATGTGTGTGTGTGTGTATGTGTGTGTGTGTGTATGTGTGTGTGTGTGTGTGTGTGTGTGTGTGTGTGTGTATGTGTGAAATCAATTGAGGAACTGTGCCTCTAAAGCAGAAGTGGTTTCATTTACCTTCTGGGCACATCTCCACGGCTGATGAGTCTGTCTGGGTGACAGGCTGAAAGGAGCCAGGACAACAGCTGCTGGATGGATGTGGTGGCCAGCTTCAAGTAAAAATCCACCATTTTGATCATTTTCAACATTTTTGGGTTCTTTTCTAAGGAAGTGTTTTGTGTTTAGTGCTAATTAGCAAATGTTAGCATGCTAGTGCTCTAAACTAAGATGGTGAACATGTAAAATATACATACCTGCTTAACATTAATGCTTAGCATGTTAGTATGTTCATTTTAAGCATGTTAGCATTTAGCTCAAAAGCAGAGCTGGGCCAGTACAGTCATGGATGATGAATTGTGACTTATAGTCCAGATAAAGATTAAGCCTGTTACATATTGGTAGTGGCTCATTAGCAAGTAAACAAACAAGTGTATAGTTCATTTTTCATTAGCTAACTCAGTTATGCATTAATAATATTGAATTTTTTTCAGGCCAACTGCCAACGATGGTTGATTTGCAGCCATTTTGCTACAGTTTGTTGACATTTGGAGTTGGTCATTTTTTTCACCGAGCTCTCAGAAATTCCCCAAAATCTCAGACGCTGGAATAACTTCTAGGCGGCTGACATTCCCACTTAACCTCTCTTACTCAAAACACAACATGCCTTATATTGAGACTGATTGGTGGACATATTGGTACCTCTGCCTCTGCTACGAGTTCGGCCCCTTCATTTGTGAGCGGCTTACAATGGAACCTGATGCTTGCCACCGATAACATTATAATTTCCATTCAAGCCCCTAGAAATTGTTGTTGACACAGGAAACAGGATCAAAAAGTCTGTTTGTTGTCCGCTAGCCTGCTAGTTGTACACCGACTACGGTTGTGTCTCTTGCAAGGTCTGTCTGTGTGGGGTTCATTGTCTGTGTTTGTCTTTCTCCTGTTTTCTCTTTCCTGCATGTTCGTACAGACACACACACACACACACACACACACACACACAGTGCTGACAGAGGCTAAAAGAAAGAGCAATGGACAGAGGAATGCTGAGTCAAGCAGACCTGAGCCACTCCCTGCCCCAATACAAAGCATGTGGCCTCATCAATAATGGAAGGTCCTCCTTAAAGTCACTGATATATGTGTGTCAGTAAAAAAAATAATAAATAATGTGTGAGTGTTAAGTTAGTTTGTTTAATAAGACATCAGGCTACTCTCTACAGGGTTGTGGGTCTATCGGCGTGTGTGTGTGTGTCTGTGCATGGTTGGGAGGGGGACACAAAAAGAGGTGGTTAGGCTTATAGTATTTCCAGATCATTTTAACTGTGAGGTGGAGCTCCAAGTGTGTCTTATCAGTCCACGCAGCTGTACCTCCAAGGATACTGTGATGTACTGTGATGTGTGTGTCAGCCGGCAGCTGTAGTGAAAGCCAGTCTGAATGATGTGCACCCTGTGACTAGCAGCCGGAGGTTTCAAGACACGACTACACGCTACTCCCTCCAGCAACTCTGTAATCCCCCAAATCTTACTTTCTTGTGAACTGAGAATTCAGGAATGTCTAGTAAAAGTTCCTACAGGCTGAAACTCTTGCCACATGCATGCAAAATGAGACCATTTCACCTTACATTGCTTTGATCCATCAAAGTCATCACTTGTGGACATTAACTGGGTATGTTTTGTGCTGAGCAGTATCTGGGCCACATCTGAGTGTATTTAGCACTGTGTGTGTAATGGAGACATATATTTATTGTAATTATGTGTTATACTCCAATAAAAAAAACCATAATTTAAAAGCACAGCTATAATATGGAAATTCAAATCTTGATATTCTTTAGCAATTGAGCCAGCTGAGTGGTTATAGAGAGGTAAAGTTGATATCACATTTTGAGTCGATGTTTCGGGTCAGCAGATTATATAACATAAACTGTATACGTTTTAGATATTCTCCCACCCACAGTAAACCTAACACAATCGAGCCATCCAGATAGCTTCAGTGGCTGATTTTTAGTTGTCTGCCTCTGAATGGTTTGCTGTATGCAAAGCATTGGAAGACTGCAACAGCAGCAACATGTCTTTTTCAAAACAATGTCTAAAATAATTAGTAGTAGTAGTAGTTAGGCATAAGTTATAATTTGGAACGTTCTTCTACTGAACATGAAATTGATAGAAGTTGCTTTCTTTTCTGCTTTCTAGATTCCATTTATCATGGAAGGTTATGTGTTGGACTATTTCTTGGCTGGGACCAGAGGACAGGCAATCAGTCCAGGAAGTCACTGGTCCCTTCATATTTACCATAGAGACACGAGGGTGGTATCAGTCTTTTAACTCTCAGTGATTAAGGCACCTCACACCCCAACCAAATATTTTTTCAATGTATTAAAGAGAATTTTTGAAACAGAATTGACTGATTTCACCTTCTCATCCTTGGGTGAAAAAGTTAAATGCTAAATCTTTTTATTTCACTTCTGCTTTTATTTTGTGTTAGTTTTATTAAATAAAGCAAACTGCCCTCCTGTCTCCTGTGGCATGAGGAAATCCTTCAGTCAATGAATCAAATGTTTATCCATACATTTATACAATGTATTGTCCATAACATTGATGCTGAATATTCCCAAATGCGTATTGTGGTTATTGCAAGCTTGCTGATAAATCTGAACGTGATGGGTTTTATCAGGTTCATTTGGCACGGTCTGCTATATTAAGAATCAGTGGGAGGTGGGAGCCTTGGAAGGGATAAGTGATTCCTCCCAGTCATAATGTACTCTCAGACTTGGTTGGGAAAAGTATACTATGTAAAGCACAATCCAAGCTGTGGTTTTAAGTTAGTATAACTGTGAGCCTTTCAGCACTGTGGCCTGGAGAAGACATTCGCTGATACATTATTTTAGTGTGAGCTTGCACTGAAAGGGCAGTACTTATACATTGTTGGTGGCAGCATTAACGGACAGAGTTACATAACGTGATACGGTACACAATTTCTTAATTGTCTAAAGACTTAAGAGGGTTCAAACAGATCTGAGGAAGGGCTACTGTAAAGGCATGGTCACAGATGCGCAGGAGGTCACAGAAGTTGACAGAATATTATTAATCCTGTTTGATGTCTGGGAGGGTGATGATTTCTGTACGAGCTGCGTTAGCATTATCATCAAGCAGAAAGACTTTGTGACCTTTCCAGTGGGTGACAGTGCGAGACGTGGGCCTTTAGCAAAGAGATTGATCCCCCCCCCCCCCCCAACCCAACACAACCCAACCCCTCAGGTGCCCCCAGGATCTGTTGTGTTTATTGACCTCAGTTTGCAGAGTTCACAATCTGGCCCATTGGTAGTTAGAGCCATTGATTGGAGTATAACATATAGATTATCAATCTGTTATAATCGCACTGGCTGGGAGCTAAGCCAGTCATCAGCTCTGGGGTCATGGGAGGGAAACAGCAACGTGACTGTTGGAGGGGGGGGGTCGTGGATCCTGGAGCCTTGTGAACGCTCAAACAAAATCTGCTCATCACACATTCATTGCACACACAGAAACATGTAGCGTGTTCACTGTGTAAACATATATTAATCATGAACATGCCACATACACTCCCTACACACATAATTGTGGCAGCCAATAATCAACACCTCACAAAATCCATAACAACCTGTTTAGAATATTCTTTGATCATCTGCAATGCTGCCCTCAGAAGAACCTTTTAAAGCAGATTAATGATAATGAAAATGTTTTTCTTCTTCTCTTTCTCTACCGATATATTAGTTTAAATAGAGTCAATATACTGTCACTCTAAAGTGCTCCTGCTTTTTTGCAAGTTAATATAAACATCTACAATATTTACATATAAGTATAGCTACATCCAGCCACTGTACAGTTTGCAAAGAGGAGGTGATGTGACTAAATGAGTAGAGTACAGGATAGTGAACTTTACTAATGTAAAGGGAGCATGTAATAGGTGCATTTTGGGTATTTACTGTTACTACTATTTATATACCACTCAACCAAAAGGCTTTATGCATGATACATACAATACTAAATCATATATTTGTCGTATGTCATGGAAACACTCCACATATAGGCCCATCATACTAAATCCTTATTTAATCATACGTTCAAAGATGAGTGGTCAGTCTTATGTAATGCTGTTTATATGATGACATGCTCACATTTGGACCTGTCTTTTTTATCATAGTCAGTGTTCGTGCTGTCTATTGTAACCCAGTCTGCCTGTCTCTCGCTTCCTCTTAGCCAGCAGTAGTGGACAGATGGTAGGATCAAACCCCATCAAACATTTACAACCTCACAGTCATAGCCTCATCACACTCTCTCCCTGACTTCAGAGATGTCCACCCATACCACCCCCCACATGTACATACAACACACCTGTCCTAGCTGCAAAATCATAAATTTGTCAAATTAAGAGCTTGACAGTGCTTACACTAGGTCTTCCTCTCTGCACTCATCAACTCTAACCAACTCCATTTAAGCCAAAAGGATCCTATGTGCTCCGCTATACACTAACGGCATGTTTCCTTTACATTGTTGAAATTTTGGTCAAGGACTTTCATCGGGCCGAGTTGCATCCATCAGGCTTGTTTTACTGCAGACTGAGTCCCCAGGGTCGAATATCTCAAACAAAAGGAGAAAGACGATAGAGGGGAAGGGAGGACAGGGATGATGAGTCAAGGGAGAGAGAGAAAGACAGTGAGAGGAGGAGGAGGATGACAGTGTTGAGGAGGATGGGAAGAGAGAAACACAGATGATTAGCAGGCGGGGGAGAACGAGGAGGAGGAGGAGAGGTGGAGGAGGAGGAGGAGGCACAGGAACTAAAATGGATAGCTGCATTGCTGTCATGCTACAATGTCCTTCAGGCTTTCACTGTAACAACAAGCACCCACTGAATGATGATGATAATATGCAGCACTATTCTATACAAAAAAATTCAATCTGACATGACTTGCAGAACCATGGGTCTATGTTCAGACAAGGAAGTCCAGCATCATGAATATAATTTCCTATTTGCCGAGCTGCACTAAACAAGGTTATTTAGCCTGTACATACATTGTAGCTTTTGACATTTCTATGCAGCGACTTCAATCAAACACACAAACATAATGCATACTTACACAGAGACAAATAGACGCACGAGTTACAAAAAAAAAAATCTTAATAATGATTAGTCTGTTTCTATCCCAACAACCCCACAGAGATTTGGTTGCCAAGTCAACCACGGCCACCTCGATGACAACCATGCAGTAGTCAGCTTGTCTTCAGCTCTAGTCTATATTCAACTGCTGGCTGCTTTTCTCATCATGAATTTGTATTTTGATGGTCTTCTGTCAAGATTAGTGTGGCACATGCTTTACGGATCGTTACAGGTTGGCATGTTTAAGTGACCGGTTTTGATCATAACTGATTACACTGTATGTTAAGTCTATTTTGTACCTTTTGTGGCAGTGAGTCAAATCCCTCGCTCTCAGTTTGACTTCATATGCTCAGGAGCTTTTAAGAATATGCTAAGCAATGACTACAGAGAGCTCTCCAAATTTCTGTAACGTATTGGTCTAACCATGCACCCAGAACAGCACCACATGGTCCAGCAAATTGGCATAGCAGCTACAGTTAAAATATGCAGGTCACATGTCAATCATAAAACAGACAGCATCAAAACAGCTATAATCAATACATTTATTTTACCAATGGATTACATGACTACTTATATACGTGAAAGGGGGTTGCTATAGTGATGAACAAATACAGTTTTTATATATGTTATATAGAAAATCATCACCCGACTGCAGTTTCCCTCAACTCTATGGAGCATTTTAACGTCTTTTATCTCATTTGTATTATCGATCTGGTTCACTGTCACCACTCCCATAGTGTCAGACTCATCCAACAGCAGTCTTCAGTAAAACGGGCTCTGATAAACCGGCCGTATGCTGCCTGCTCTGCACCAAACCACAGAAAGGATTAGCATTTAACAGCTAAAGAGACAGATAGTTCCCTCATATGTCGGTAGAGATCAATAACATAGCTAAAAGAAAAGTTAATATTGGACTGACATTCATCAGGCGAACACAAACACGACTCCAAATGAATGCTAATGTTGCTCCGCATCTGTTGAATAGGCAACTGTTTGCTAACAAGTTCACCATATCAACTTAAAAGGCGATGATATGTCAATGCTGTGTTCAGAGCTTGTTTTCACCCCCAAGTGGCCAAAAGATCTGCTGTTGGAGGTTGGAAACAATGAAGAATGTGTCACACACATTCAGAAATTACTCTTTGTGTTCAGTTCCAATATAAATGTAAAAGTCATCAAGAGCTGTATTAGCATTATTTCCGTGCCATTTGTGTCCTGCTCAGCAGTGGGAAATTTAGTTTTTGTCCTAGTGATAAATTGATCAAACCACATGCATTGTGGGGGGGTTGAAAAGGTTGGCTCAAGATGCCTGCTCTGATTATGTGTTTACATTTTAAATAACATACCACTACCAAGCTAGGACCCCACGAATCATCCATGTTTTACCCCCCCCCCCAAACACGCCCCAGTAAAACAGGATCAATTATAAGTGGTAAAGTATAGTATGGGCTGGCAAAACACTAATCTGCATGTGCAAGAACAAGCAAATAAACCAGGAAGTGAGGAAAGGTTTTTGGCATTTGCACTGACTAAGCAACTTTCGCTGGAATGAATGGGCGTCACCTTCGTCTAACTCACAGTTGGAATACAATAACAATGAACCAGTAAACACAGATCAACAGTAAGGGTGGAGGAAAACGAGGCTGTGATATTCTGGGAATTTTTGCTGAGTAATTATTTCACAGGATTTTGATTAGATGTAACTCGGCAGAGAAAATCTGCGATACTGGAGCAATGCCTAGTGGAGCTTATTGTGGGATGGCAACACATACTACAAAATGAGGGTATCCTGAAAATAATCCAACACTAAATGAATGAGAGTGTGCAGCAATACGAATGACGTTTTACTTAAAAAGGATTATGAAGATGATGGTATCAGTTACGTGTTAAGAGTTTCTGGAAGTTGCATTTCAAAATCCAGGAATCATGAAATGTGATGTCAGAAAATGGTACACAGTATGGCCATGTGTCAACTTTTTATTTCACTTCTAACTTACATACTTTGGGTGAACGAGTGGAAACAAGGCAAATCTATTTAGAGACACTTTTTTACTGCAGCCCCACTTTATTATTTAGACTGACCACTAAAATCTTGTCTAGTGTAGCTTTTATTAATATGAAATTGACTGCCTTGGAGCCTCCAAATGTTAACTGTTAATTTCATAAAAGGTTTTTCACTGGGAGAAACAAACACGGGTACTATACAGGCTGACTGCTGCATGATCTGCAATCCAAACAGAGATATAACGTGACCAGGCGGCTCAAAGTTGTGAATGCATGAAGGGTTATATATTGTACTGTGTGTACACTCACCCAGCCACAGACACACACTTTCGCTGTCCGTGCTGCTTATTGTCACACCTTGGCCTATAAAAAGCCGTGTGAGTCATCATGCCTTTTATTTTTTCAGTCGAGAAATTCAATTCAATTTTATTTATATATAGCGCTATATCACAACATAGCACTTGTTAATATAGAGCAAGTCTAAACCAACTCTATATGTATAGACCCAACAATTCCATGTGCAGCACTAGGTGACAGTGGCAAGAAAATACTGCCTTTTAACAGGCAGGAACCTCGAGCACAACCAGGCTCTGGGTGGACGGTCATCTGCCTCGACCGGTTGGGTAGAGAAAGAAAAAAAAAAAAAGATATGAGGGGGGGTAGAGTGAGAGCAGGATGAAAGAGAACACACAGTAGCACAGTACAATTCCACATACAGATGTAAAGCAATGGTATTAAATTACCCACGATGTGCAGATCACCAGAACAACACGGGTGCAGAATAACACAGAGGTCACAGTAACACAATATCTTTTCTTTCATGCCAGTCAGTGTGTGTGATGTTTGCAAAACACAGAAGATTTCAGTGTCCTCTGACCTGATTAGACATAAGGCACATTAAAAGTCCATCTTTCATTTGAGAGCATCTCGCTCTCTCTCTCTCTCTCTCTCTCTCTCTCTCTCTCTCTCCCTCTCTCTCACACACACACACACACACACACAGACCTTAACATTCAGAAACTCAAACCCAGAGCCAGTGATGAGTCTGAATGCTCTCCCAAGTGTTGACAGTGCTTGACTCATTCTGCAGCGTGCCTGCCATCATTGACATGCATAGCGAGGTCCAAACGGAGCTCTGCCAAGTTGTAGGCAGCCATTAAACCACCACCAACACACACGCACACACACACGCATGCTGACACAAAGACCAGGATCCATGTATTTGTTGTGTCGATTTATTTCATGAGAAAATCAATTAATTTTACAGTGTGTACCTGTTTAACTTTTACTTTCTACTCACCACCAATATTGGTAAACATGGAAGAACATGACTCAATAGTTTACAGCTATGCTAACAGCTCTGTGAGATTGTACTTAGGAACAATGTTTCTTTGAGCTAAATGCTAATGTTAGAATGCTAACACACTCAAAGTGACCATGCTAACATGCTAATGTTTAGGAGGTATAATGTTTACCATCTTCAACATCTTAGTCTTGTGTGTTAGCATGTTAACATTTGCTAATTAGCTCTAAACACAAAGTACAGCTGATGACATTTACAGACAGTTCTTGTTTAAAGGGCACCGTCCTTTGTTGGAGCAAAGAATACAGTCAAACATTACCTGTTGGCTTATGTTTGTTTCTTCTGCCACCTGTCTGACACAATAAATAAATATTAGCATAAAAATGAATAGGCAGATAGATAGTCATGGTCCTTATTGTTGGTGGCCTATTGTTTTTAGTGACATATCTTTATGATAATATACACTGTATTATGATAAAATATTAAAGTTAAAATGATAACTTGTTCAATGAAAGGATAATTTACGATTTTTTTAAAAAGTTAAGATGTGGATATTAGTGGATTTTTTTGTTGTTGTTACTGTTAATCCCATTTAAACCCTTCATTTACAGTTTCATTTTGGGCTTTCACTTGAGATTTGCTGCCAATAAAAGACGGTACAAGGACACTTGAGAAGTTGGTTTCTTTTGCCTTTTTTTCACCCATTACTATTCAGTCAGGGGTTTTTTTTTTAAAGAAAAATGATAATCACCTGATCCTACTGTTATAATTGGGGTCAAGGAGTACTCATCATTTATGAAGCAATACCCCCCTTCTTCTGTAGAGTGTCATGGCACACAGAAAAAACTGTGACCTTGCTATTCCACTCCAATTCATATCCATTTGTGTGTGTGTGTGAATATGATCGCGCATGCATATATGTGTGTGGTCATCCAAAAAGGACTATGACGGCTGCAGCGATATGCCGTCATAAAGGACCCCATTTGGAGGTTTTTGTCCCACATAGGCACTTGACAGAAATGTCTCAGAGGCCCTTAACAACAAGACCACAGCCACTCCCACTCACACTTGCGCAAAATGAATATACACACACCTGAAGGCACAAACAGAGGCATGTCGGTATACACTCAGCCTAATTTTCTAGGAAGCCCTTCAGAAATCCCTCAGTAAATGAGAAACTGCATCGTCATTCCAAAAGGGGTGCCATTTTGTTTCAGAGGCTGAATTTCACTCTTGACAGTTTCACACATGGAGATGGAGTTTCTCTTCTCATACTCTTTATATCTTTAACTTAGACATGCATTTTTCTGCCACACCCGCTCTTATCTTTCCCTCTCTCTCTCTGTCTCTCTTTTTCTCAGTCTTTTTTGATGTCCTGATGCCTCCGATAGCAAAAATAAGATTAGGAGATTGCCATGACAACATGAGGGACTGACGTGGAGGATATTTCTGAGGCCGCACAGTCCGTGGAGACGAACTAGATGACACTGATGAATCGTCAAGAGAATGCAGGACCAGTACGTGTGACACTCTTCTTCATTTTCCTCCTCCTCATCCTGTTTAACACCCCCTACACCCTCTGTATGAAAGGTGCTACATAAATAAAGATTATTAGTATTATTAGTATTATTATTAACATTATTATCCAGTACTCATTCATACATGTGTACTACAGCAAATGCTGTTTAAACTGTGAGAGTAGCTCTCTCTACTACAGTATTACTTTTTTCATCCAAGGATGGTTTGTTGAGTATTCATGGTCTTTTTCAACGTCGCCCTCATTCACATTGATGCTGACACACCATCACACTCAGCGGGGTTGAACACTTTGCTTAAGGGCACTTTGTCAGCAGTTGTCAAGGGAGGGGAGAGCACTACTCGTTCAGATTCCTCACACAGATTTTCAGATGAGGTAGACAGAATTGTCGTCTTTAACATTCACAATCGCAGACTTGTTTCACACACCATGCTCATTTTTGCACCTCATACCTGACTGTCCTTTTTACCTCTTCCTGTTTCCCTCGCCTCCTGCTGTCTCAAACTTGCCCTGTCACATTTTGATTTTATATACCTCCCCCTGTTCTTCATCATCATCATCAACGTTATCCTAGCCTTCGCCTTTCTGAGGTGGTCTTGCAAATGCAGTCCTCCATTTTTTTTCGCACCCACAGCCTCGCCATAGCAACAGAGCTGATTGTGTGACAGCTTGCATATGAAATAAGGGAAAAGAGGAGGAGAGAGCGATGAGGAGGCAGGAAAGAAAGGAGAAAGAGAGCTGGGAGATGGAGGGAGGGGTTGCAGAAACAGTCGCCTGCTTGAGGAAAGATAGTGAGGGGAAACGGCAAGCTTTGGTATCCGAAAAAAGATAAGTAGGTCAGTCCTAATCTGGGGTTGAGTTTAGCATATAAATAAATAATAAAGCAAGCTTCACAGTAAAAACAGCATCTAGGTGGAAAACCCTCTAAATATGAAAAACCCACTGTACTGCACTATGACATATACACAGGTGATGTCCTCTAATCTTCATGTAAGACACTGGTTCACTGTCACTGCAAAGCATCATAGTGCAGAGGCAGATGTTGTGTATAGCCTGAGGAAGCTGACTGTGAGACAGATAATATACAGCAGATCATGATAAGGTTATCAGCAACAAATTTTGGCACTGTATGTGTGTGTGTACAAGAGAGAAAGCCTGGACTTTGTTGGGGAGATGGCACTGTTGGATTTATGAGGTGCATTAGACAGATGGGGCATGAGAGGAGAGGAGAGGAGAGGAGAACACAATGGGCAGTTATTATTTTCAGGCAGGAAACTGTACAGAACAATAAAATAATAAATTAATATCAAATATCCTTCCTTTATTTTAAGTGAATAGTACAGCATGGGGAAATATGTTAGTGTGAGAAGTACAAAGCTGGAGTCAGGATTTGTTTAGCTTAGCCTAGCTTAGCATTAGGACTGGAGGCAGGGGGAAACAGCTAGCATTAATCCGACCAGAGTTCAAAAATACACCGGCGCCTCTAAAGTTGAATTATTCACACAATGAATCACATGTTTGTTTATTTTTCCAATAAGTTAACAGAAATGTAAAAATGCTTTAATTCTCAGTTAGTCACATCTCATTCTCAGAAAGAACGTGCATAATGTTGAACTATTTCTTTAATTAATAATATACAACTCCTACACACAGGCCTTAGAGAAGAGGATGATGCAATTTACCCCATTTGCTTCCCCCAAGGAGACAATCTTCCAATCCCTGTATGATGCCAACAATTTCTTGTGTTTTAGGGCGTTTAATCTGCCAGTTTCTGTTATATTGATCTTGCTTAGAAATCTCAACAAATACATACACTCACACTCTCACTCTCTCTGCAAACCTCTGCAAACCACCTACAGTACAGTGACACATTTCTTAATTACATGTGACTATGAAACAAAAGCAATGTGGTCAGGGTGAAATGCAAATAAGTAGTTTTACTTTGGACATATAGTCCCAATTATCACACCCATTTCATGAACTTTCAAGGTAATTACTTTTTCCCAGGGACTTGTCCTGACCCTGATGCTTTCTTTAATAACCTGGTTCCATAACATACATCTTGATCTAAGGAACAACACCTGTACTTAACCCTGCGCTGATATCTGGGACACTGCTGCGTTGCCTGACACACTTCTTTGTCATTATCAGTGTCTACTGATTGGATCTATTTTCCTTTGCCCTAATAGGGTATCATAATGTCACCTTTCATTTCCCTTTGAGCTGAAAGAGACAAACTGAACAAAGACTGCAGTAGACCAAGACTACACTAGCATCAGGCTTTAGTTTCCTAATCTCTCTTTGCAGTGGCTCAGTCATCCCATTCACACCAGCGCTGAAATATCAAACATCACCATATAAATGTAGGTAACTGAAGATATAGTTTCTGTCCTGGAACACTTGGGTGTCTCTGAGGCACTCTTGTAAAGCACTGTAATCTATCTTCATAACCTTATAATCAGTGGTGTTTGTGCTTTTACATGTAATTCAAAAATGTCACTTTAACCTTTATTGACCAGTTAACCTCACCAGAATTGGGAATGTCTCATGCTGTGTAGATTAACATCTGCTGTGTGTGATCACATCACGGCTACATATTAGCAACTTTTAAAATATAACCAACAGAATGAAGGACTGCATGAGATTTCTTTCTACAACAACCTGACAAACATCAGCCACTCTTTACATAGGAACACTAATCAGTTAACTTCTTTTGCACAGCGCTTTCTGTTATAACAGTCACAGTGATTGGTCAGATAGTGTTGGCGTTTGTGTAAATTGTATGTATATACCAATATCATAATCAGTTTTCCATGACCTGTAGTGAATTATTCTCATTTATATTATCAATAAAATACATACATTATTATATAACATAGCTGAGTGAAAATATGAGTTTCAATTTGTGTTGAAAATCAAGAATTCAAGACCAACAAAGTAAAAATCATCTGGTTCAGTGATCATTTGTGAAGAATGCCAATAATAACTCCATAATCTGCATCACTGCACTGATCAGTTAGCATCAGACCTCTGGAACACTTTTAAAACAGCTACTGCAACACACACGCACACTAGTCGTAAGCTAGTTAATGCCACACATAACTTTGTACCAAAGACCATCATCTCTTTTATACCAATATGTGCGGTGGATGTGGTGATGTCAGTTAATTTGACCTCCTCAAAACTGTGTTCCCAACCGTATAATAGGCTGTTTGAACTGATCAGTGACTGTGATTTGTATGGCCAGTAATAGTAACCAGAACCTCTTTTATTTTTCTTCAAATTTACTTAAAAGGAAACACATTCTGAAAGTGTCAGACTTGTGGCTTTGTATTATAAACCCATTGAGAAACTGTGGACTGCTTCCAATTGCCCAGTTTGAGGTATAAATGTACCAGATCACAGAGGGCTGGCCGTAATAGGTGATCTGATTCCACCAGGACAATGAGTGACCTCACCGTGTGACTGAACGCCAACACTTGTATCTCTGGTTACCATTGCCATAGCAACGAACGCTAATGCTCCATGTCCTGATCTGTGTTGATGATGACAGCCTGGTTTGGACAGTTAATCCCATCCTAACGGCAGAATCTTTCTTTTTTGCGTTCCATTAACTCTCCCAACCCCTCATCCTCGGCGCTTCATCTTTTCCTAACCCTCTATCACAGATTGTTTTCTGTCACTCTCTTAGTAAGGACTCCTCAGTGATATTATCTTATCCCATGCTTATTAAAATATGCTTAAAGATTAACCAAAACAAATACTGAACACATTTTTGCTGGCTGTGTCAGCATTTTTATTGGCAGTACCAGCATGAGGCTAGTTTTTATCATCTCTTCTGATTCCTCCCATGAAATGTGCTTGTTTTAAAGGCAGATTAGGAAACTATTAATACAATTCAATCCTTTTGCATTATATAAAACTGCAAAACAGTAAGTCTGACATGTCACTGAGAATGTGCACCAAGGCAGAAATCAGACCAAAGAGCCACACACTGCGTTAATGTCTCCCGATATATTTGATCAATCAATGTTTCAGCCTCACTTCCTGAGATGTTTCTCGGGCTTTGCCAAGTAACATCACTGCAGAACAGCCAGTATAAATACAGGACATATTTAAAAGGTTAAATAAAGGATAAATCCCATGAAAAGGCCAAAAGCAACAATAACTTGAACCTACTAACAAGTATTGTCTGTTAAGCCTAATATAGCTAACTCCCTAGTACCATAGTCCTCCATTGTTGTCCAAAAACAATATGTCAATGAGCGACTCACTAGGTGACATGTTCTTTCATTACCATGAACTCTAGTTTATTTTGAGTCGATCTACAAACACCATCTTGCTGCTGTAAATACTCACTAAGGCACCAAATCCACATACGAAAATAATCCCCAAGAACTGCACGATTTACTTTATCACTTTATCACTTTATTTTAGAGCAGTAAAAAGCACATTTGCTAAAAACTACAGTGCCCTCCTGTTTCAGGCAATTATTAAGGCTTTTTTAAACATGAAAGTATATATTTGTGACCTCAGTAGAAACCAGTGTGCCACGACAGCTGGTTTTGGTCTTTTCATGGGATTTGTTTACAATAAGAAAAATAATCAGTCTGCTCTCAGACTAAACCAATTACAGCAGCAATTACAACAATATCTGATATACCCCAAAAAGACAAAAAAAGGTGCATTTATAAAACCGTATTATATGAAAACATGTTAAATCTACAGTATAGTAACAAAACTAAGTTTCAAAAGCCTTTTAGCGGCCCTGTCGGTCTGTACTTCAGCTGTAGCTCAAATTTCACAGAAGTTCATCCAATAGTTGTTGAGACAATTAACTCTGAAACAAAATGTCTATTGGTGGCACTACATGAAAAATCAGAGGATCACCAAAGTCATCATCAGGGCATCGTGAATATCTGTACCAAATATGATGCCAATCCATTCAATGTTTGTAATGTTTGACCCACCAACTGAAAGACATTGCCATGACGCACTGCCGCTAGTGAGGCTAAAAACACCTGTAAAATGCATGTATAAGACACACTCCAGTAGCTTTCATCACTTTCTGTGTCTTTCCCTGCTGCAACCTGTCACCTTAGAGTGGGCTTCATACGATCAGCGTGCTGGTAGACCTGCACTGTGTGGTCTGACCGGGCACAGCTGCTGTTTATGATCTCCTGTTGTTACTCCTGCCCCATTAGGACACCACCGAGCAGCTGAGGGAAACAACAAAGGCACACACACACAAGCACAAGTATGCATACACATACCCCGTGCCCTGATTCATTCTATGCCTGGCAACTACACAGCTATTACACTAAATGTCTAGAGGAGCAAAGTTTCATGTGTTGTCTTTTTAAAAGCATAATATACACCCAGTTGCCAGTTTATTAGGTACATTTAGATCAAACTAATGTGGTCTAATACAACAACACCAGGAGGTTATAATGTTCCGTTTTTTGTTGAAACTGTTGTTGATTAAATTTTATAGTAATTTGTTTGGCTGTAGTTTGTGAGGCTGTAGTCGAACTGTATTTTGTTGTATTGACAGGTGTTTCTATTATTTTGTCCACCCCATTTATATCAGTGAGGGCAGGCTAAATAGCAGAGACACATCTCTTTTTTGAGTAGGCCAAAACATTTGTTTTGCTTGCTGCCTAAACACTTCTAGGCTAGCTAAACAGCGAGCAGGCAAACTCAAACCAATAATGCAAACTGTAGTTGAAGGATTACATTTGGGCTTCTGCAAATTAAGCCACTATCATTGACAAAATGAAAATTGACCATTTCATCCAGGTGTCTGCAGCCAGTTATTGTTGCAGTTGTGAAGAGGTGGATTGATACAGTAAATGTATGTTACAATAAAAAAATTACAATCAAAAGTACTTTAAAGGTGCTCTAATGAATATTTTTATAGTAACAATGGACCACATGACCAAGTCTATGTGAAAGGTGCTGCACGTAGCGACGAACCCACAGAGAATTATAACCCGACTCTGCGGTTTCCCTCAGCTTTACAGCGCTATTCTTATCTTTTAGCTCATTGTTTTTCTCTTTTGCGCCACTCTCACTGCACTCGTCACCGTTGTCTCCAGATGCAACAGCGATCCATTTTTAGAAAACAACAAAATGCTGACAGTAGGCTTACTAGTTACTGTTCAGCACCATACGGCAGGCAGTTAGCTACTAGCTGGTGAAGATTTAGCAGCCAAAGAGTCAAATATTCCCCTCAGGGGGTTGATGAAGTGGACAAAAAAACGCCAAATGAGTATTAATGTTGGACTGTGTCTGCTGAATGTGTAAATAAGCAAGAGTTTGCTAACACATTCACCATATCGTATCACTTAAACAGTGATAATATGTCTTTTGTTTGTGCTGCCCCAAAGTGATGGAAAAATCAAGTAATGCCGATTTAAAAAGTAAAACTAGTGAACAACACATATTTACATAAAAACATACAAATGGCTGCTGAGATTTGCTACTTTGCAACATGTCATTTGTTATTTTCATCCTGAAGAAAATATATGAAAAGAGGAACAATTGCTGAAAAAGCAATACACTAATAGAACCCTGGACTAATAGTTTACAATACACCTTTTACAAGTGCAAGCCTCTGGTTGTTATGCTATCGATCAGCCTCTTTCTGTCTTTCTCTCAGCTGCTACCACAGACTATATACTGTGACTCACAGTTGTTGTTCACAGCAGCATCCTTTCGAGACACCTGTGACCTTCCCTCCTCTCCTTTCACTTGCTTCCTCCTCTTCTTCTTCTCTGTCCCTCTTGGCCTCTGACTGTCTGCCCACTTCCCTCATCGCTCTGCAGTAATGCTTTCCTCCCCCTCTTCTCTCTGGACATTGTAGTCGGAGTCAGATAAGAGCAAAGAGATGCAGCGGCAGATAGACGGACAGAGAAACGGGCAAAAGGGCAATCTGCTCCTGAGACATACGTATAAAGAGGTGTCAAGAGTTCAAGATACATCCATTTTGTCCAAAGAAAATCATTACCTGAAGCTTTTTCAAACTCATTTAAACTTCATGTAGTGGCAGACAGACACAGACTTAGTGTTCTTCAGAAGGGACACAACTGCCATTTTACTAATTTTACAGGAGAACAAAACTATGTACACAAATCAGCTCTGAACGTTTAATTTTATTTTTCATTTCTGACTTTTTCTTTTTACTTGCATTCATTACTACCACATACAGTACTTTCAACCTTTTCACTTTAATGCCAGCATCAAACTACCCAACATTTATGCCTTTTGAGATGGTGACCTGACAGATTATGTGATCTCACATATTGAACCCTAACGAAAATTTGCGTGCAGTTTCACAACCTGCATGAGGTGCAGCGGTGATTGAGGTCAGGAAGCGCCAGAAACCGTGAATAGCACATCTTTGACGTTGTCAAACTTGGTGAGAGAAGGCAAAAGATTCTGACATGCTCATCTTGTTGCCTGAGCCTTGTGAGGTGTTCGAGACACAGAATCGATACTCTTTCACTACGAGTGCTTTAACACACGCACTAGTATCTTGATTGAGTCTTATCGTGTTTTAGATCACATTCATAACATGGCAGTTACATGGAACATGAGAAGCCTGGTTATTCATATCCCTGTATACAGAATATCAAAGTTTCTGATTGCCAACATCTCACTACACTATATTTTGTACCAAGAAAGAATGTTCAGAAACCTGATTAAGGTGATTCCATGCGCAACACATACCTGGGGTACTCCAAAAAGTCAATCAGAACCAGGATTCTAGTGCGCATGTAAACACAATCACTGATATTTGTGTGTGATGTGCCACAGACGCAGCGGCTCCGAGGTCTTGCACTCATCCTGATAGTCATGAGGTGTCCGGAAGGACTGGTTATAGCATGCCTCAAAATCATTATCAACAGCCAAAGATCATTTGAAATATCACAATGTTGTTTTGATTATACTATGTGTGATCATATCATTATGTGTCTCAATGATGTCTGAGCAGGTCTGATATGTTGCTGTAGAACTTTCTGGTCATTGTGGTTGCAGCATGCTTATACGCAGTAGTCGTGCACTGGAGGAAGATGATCAGCAACTGTTTGGGTAAATTGTGTCTTTTGGCTGCCTGAGATAGTGTAGGTGCCGCTGGGCTTTACCCACTATTGTGGTCTTGAGTATATGGGTTATCTCTTTCTGGTTACATTATTATTATGAAATGTATTTTTTTCTGATCAACAGGAGGAGTTCATCAAGAACGCCCCCCATTAAGTTTAATTTCAGACAAAATGAAACAATATGCCCCTTTTGCAGTCAATCCTTACTGTCAGACAAACAGCAAAGAGATCAGTCACACAAACAAGACACACTGAAGCACACATGCCACATTGTTTTTATCAGCACAATCACACACTTGACACACAGTGAGAGGATTGTTGTGTGAAGACAGTTCACCAGGCCTCAAGCAGCAGCACATGGTGAGCCCATGTGACCTTATCCATGTGACTGGCTCACTCACTCTCTCTCTCTCTCTCTCACACACACACACATCTGCATCACTACAGGCTTGAGGATAGAGAACATCTGATACACACACATATGACATAATATACGCATATACAATACGGTGTGGCTCACAAACAAAGCTTAAACTTTTATATGAGCTGTACACACACATCTGCTCTATGTTTGCCAGAGAGTCATGCGACACTGATCACATGACTAACTTTCACTTCGCTGTGCAGTCAAAGTCATTTCAATGCTTAATTAACTGAGTTAACTCGGCATTAACAGCGCGTGGCGTTGTCTTGGAAACAAGCAAAATGACCATTGGCAAACACTGTTTGATAAGCTAATCATGATCCTCCTAAACAAGCAAAGTGTCCTTATGTTTTATCTCCACACTCCAACAGCCAGGTGTGATGAGGGATTTCACAGCCATGTTAAAAAAGATAGGTATAGAGGCATCGCAGTATATTGAAGAAATAAATTCCAATCATGAAAATTTCACTCAAACAAGCCTACAATACAAATCATTAGGGAGCACACAGTTATCATCTGCAGGTTGACATTGTGACATACTGCTGTGTGTGTGTGGATGACACATGTGAGGATCCTCTGAGCAACTGTGAGGATGTGAAGAATGAAAGAAAGGGATCA
Source organism: Gadopsis marmoratus (assembly GCA_036023855.1). Lineage (NCBI taxonomy): Eukaryota > Metazoa > Chordata > Actinopteri > Centrarchiformes > Percichthyidae > Gadopsis > Gadopsis marmoratus. The sequence continues at coordinate 658 of JAVQJF010076801.1, read as the reverse complement.
CTGCTTATCTCAGGACCTCAGAGTCTCCTCGACCTGACATACCCTTTTCTCCCTCTGCTCCGATGGTCCTTCCTGTTTCCACCCTTCTTCCCATGATGCCCTATAGCTTGTTTGGATGAGTAAAAGGACCTTGGGTTTAACCTCAAAACTACTGTCTTAAGTGCAAGGGGAGCAAGTAAACTTGCTCTGTATGGATAATGTAATTTGCTGCAAATGTATGTGGATTAGCAGCTCTCCAGAGAGGAGAGGGTGTAGGAAGGGAGCTGTGCTAGAAGGAGAGGAGAGGAGGCTAAATGAAGGACGACAAAATGGCAGGATAGAAGAGAAGATGTAAGGGAACTACAGCACTAGCCATGCATGTGTCCTGGCCTGCAAGATATAACTGATAGAGACAGCTAACTTCCAGTAATTCAGCTGATGAAGCTTTTCACTCTCAGGACTGCTGGCTGGACACAAACAAACTCACTAGCAGGGCAGCAGAGGAGTGGAGACGAAGAAAGAGGAGCAGAGAGAGGTGGGCACGGGGTGTTTAGTTAACATGTTGTCCCAAAATCACCCCCCCCCCACACACACACACACGCACACACCCAGACACACCACCACACGCGGAGTGGAGGCCAAGGGCTGATAGGGGGGGTCCCCTTCCCGGGGTGGTCAG
>JAVQJF010076792.1:0-16829 GCA_036023855.1 Gadopsis marmoratus | reverse complement strand
GCAGGCAGACAAGAATCTTCCGGGGTACGAAGAGCAGAGGTGAAGCAGACAAAACCCTCTGACAAAGGAATGGACGCAGAGCCGGGGTAGATAACAGGTGGCTGATGACTGATGGCAGGCAGGTGAACATGGGCGGAGTAGATAGCCCACACCCACTGCCACGCCCTCTCTGTAGGAGGGAGGCCTTGTTCTGCTGCTTCTCCAGCAGCAAAAAAGACCATAGAGTCAAAATGTCCGTACGTGCTCCATTCACCGTCAGCTGCACCAATATCACATCACATCAACATGGTAGCAGGCCCACCCCACCAGCAATTATAACTGACATTTTGAGCAAAATTGATTTTTAAATGGAATCGTACAGTGAGAGAAACAAAGTGTTCCCATGTTTTGATTCATTTACTGACCAAGGGCACAAGGCGTCGGTCACTAAGCACCACATATTTTGTGACAAGCAAATGTTATTTAGCAATGCCAGGTGTGAACATAAGTTAATCTAATCCTGCACTACCCCCCCCCCCCCAGCACTGCTGTGAAACACATGGGGGAGCCCTACTTTAGACGCATTCTTTGACTTTATGCAAGTGACATTGTCAGATCATTCTACTGGCACTGAGAATCTGGTGTACGACAGCACATACACAGGACAGAACGACCTAAAATTTCAGCACAAACATGTGACTTTGAGATAATAGTGACTGGTTTTTGCTGCTCAGTCACCCAATCATGCACCGAATGCATCGAGGTACCGTGCAGGGTGCTGGCCGACCACTGGAGCAATTTGGGGTTCAGTGTTTTGCCCAAGGACACTTGACATGGGGATCGACACACCAAAAATGTGGACACCTTGACTTGCAGATTGTGAATGCAAGTGGAGCACGTGCTTTGGAGACCACTCCAAATTTTCCAAAGTTAATTGTACTCAAACACATATGTATAAATAGTAAAACCAGAGAAATGATTTTTTGCAGTGGTCCCTTAATTTTTTCCAGAGCTGTATATCAAACGCACCCTTTTGATCCGGGGGGGTATTTGTGCTGCCACCGCTCTGCTCACAGTCTTGCTTCCCTTGGGTAGAGATCACTATGGGCACAGTGCTCTCAGCGGTTCAGAGACAGTAACGTCACTGCATCGATTCTTTGAATCGGATTGGTCAATCTCTTTGCTTTTATGTAAAATAAAGATGGCACCCACTTTCACTTTACACCTCACTGTAGTGTCGCACATGGGGATCCTTTTGAAAGGTCACAGGAGGGGAGGAGGAGATAACATTGTGAGAGCAAAATTGCGGTCAACAATAGGACGACAGCGTGGAGAGATAACTACATCCCTATCTTCAGTCGAACAATAATACAGGAGCTGTGTGTGCGCTTAAATGTTCCGCCTCCGTCCGGGCGGATTGGACACCGCTGCCCAGAATAGAGGCTGAAACTCGACAATAAGGCTTTTATTATGACAAAGAATTGATTGTGTGGATTGGATTAGAGATGAAGCTCAAACAGGTGAGACGACACTGAGCAGGAAATATAACACTCAACAGCAGCATGTGAAGGCATGGATGTTGATTCTGACATGATCAGAAAATCAGTCTGAGGTTGTAAGTAGAAGATTGAACATGTTGTTGCAGTCGCATTGCAGTTTGGGTTTCAGAAAATCAAAAAAAAAAGCGGTAAATACATAACTGATTTGTTTTACATGGCATGGGCTTATTGTGTCATGACCCTGCTCTGACACCATAGGAAATAAAGGAAGCACACCTGAGCGATTTAGCTAAAAGAAGCAACTAATTTAGCTCTTGTAACTTAGTGCAAATGCAAGAAAACTGTCAATTCCAATAAATGAGACTGGTCAGCCTAACAAGATAATACTAAATAAGCTGTACAAATACTCCAACAGAACACATGGTGTTGCCGGGGGAGAGGGAGACTCTGTGGATGATGTGACACTGGAAGACACCACACAACCAAAAGACAGGGTCCTCACAGGAACGAAGTGAGCAAACTCTTGCTTCATCAGGTTTATCGCGGCGCACGCGTTCACAACGCCTTCCACGTGGGAAGACCAAGGATCCGATTAAATGACGAGGAAGAAACAGTCCAAAGATGACAACAGCACTAGTTGTAATGTCTTTAAAATTAGGCAGTGGAGGCAAAACACAGCATTTAATGATTTCATGAAACAAATTAACTTAAAACAAATACAGGAGGCACAGGCAAAGAATACTCTCTCTCTCAGAACAGGAAGAGCTTCATAATGAAACCTTTTCCACACGCAACATTGATCATGAATCAATAATAATTGGACCATTCGGTCATTTAATGGTCAATCATGACACACGTGCAGAGAACAGCTCAAACAAACACACGTTGAAATGTCTCCTCTGCTTTTGACCCATCCGGCCATCCTTCTTCTGAGGGCAGCTGGAGCAGCGGTCAGCCTTCTGTGGGGACCAGGTCCAGTGAACATCCCTGTCCTGTCCTGGACAGAGACAGGTCAGGATAGACGCACAACCGGGGGCAACTTAGGGTTCAGTGTCTTGCCCAGGGACACTTGGACATGTGTTTGCCGTCAAGGTTGCCGTTCATTGTCTACAGTTGAGCGTTTAACATCATGGTTCCCTCCAGGCTCGTCTGGGATTAAACACTTCATTGTGTACGTGGATCCTTGACTTCCTGACGGGCGGACACACCTCTTCCACCATCATCTTCCAATAAGTCCCTTAAGACTCTCCAGCTGATCCAAAATGCTGCGGCACGTTTACTGACAAGAACCAGGAAAAGAGATCATATTTCTGCAATATTTCAATAATATTAGTGTTATGATCTGGCGCTATATAAATAAAACTGAATTGAATCCTTAACCGGAGCACCGCAGGGCTGCATTTTCACACAACCACCATTAGCCACTTTCAACTCAAACGCCATCATCACAGAGGGCCTGTCCTGGGTGCTGCGTTCTGACTCAGTGGTGAGAAAGGCAGAGCAGACTGCTGCTCTTTAGGCTCAACATGCAGTAGGCAATGCTTTACCCTGCGTGAAGGACAGTTCCACCAGCCACTTCTTCCACTCCGCTTCTTTCCAGGCATTTTGCAAAACTGCTGCCCTTGAGTGTTTCTGCCTCTGGATCTGTGGAGTCTGGATCTGTGGAGTCTGGATCTGTAGAGTCTGGATCTGTGCTGGATCTGTGGATGCGGACCCAGAGACATTGGAGTTGCCATTTCTAGTAGTTTTATGCGACCAGACAAAACCTTTGGAACATTTGGAACTACAAATAGTTTTTTTGTTCTTTGATGCTTTATTCTGTGAGTCTTGGTGGTGATAGGAGTTCTACTGTTAGAATCTGTGTTGTGTTGTTTATGTGGTTAACATGAACAGAACGATAGCAGCAGCGCTGTGATTGCAGAGAAAGCTTTTGCTGCCTGGTGGTCAGTTGCTTGGTGTTTAGATAGATATGTTTACTAGTCGAGCTCCTTCTGGACAAATCAGTGTGTGTCACATGAGCCTGTGACGCGTTTGCTTACGCGAGGGTGGCCTTGCCCCCGTATACAGGGGCTCTCATGACCAAGAGGATAAAGGATCCTGTGTCAGTTTCTTTAGAAAGTGGCAGAGCAGATGGCAGAATAAATCAAACACTCCAGGGTCATGTAATATGGAACCCTCCTGTCACTACCAATCAGAGACGTGTCCTATTATAATTAAAGGCAAGTAGTAACTCTGACATGGCAGATTGCAATTATTTGCCAGCCTCCCCTGCCATTGTCACTTCTGTTCACTTGTGTACATTGTAAATTCTAACTGCCCAACCACAATCAAGTTGAACAAATTATCAAAATCTTTCACATCTGACGCAGAACACTAGAAACTAAAGTAAGTCGCAAAATCAAGGTATGCTTTATAACCTTTTTTCCAATTTCTAAACTGCTGGCAGTAAGCCTCAGGGACTAATTCATACGCCTTCGGTGCGACAGCCTCAACCTTTGCATAATCACTACTGTCATTTGCAGTCAATGAGGAAAATGCCTCCTGAGCACGCTCAGTCAACATGCACTGAAGCAAAACAGTGTGCAGTGCGAAGTATTGACCTCAGTAGTGTGCAAACAAGGCAGAAGAGCAACCTCGTAAGCTGAGCATCCCCTCTAACTGCCTACTCCGATCCATACCCACACTATACATTCATAAACAAACGAATCCCAAAAGGAGAATTGCACGATTCCTACAAGGGACTCAGCATAACAGGTACTCTTGTGTAGCAAAGAAAGTAAAGATGTACCTGCCCTTGGCCCGTGACTATTTTGCAGAAAGGAACAAATTTGCACTAAATTATTCTGTCAACTGTCTATGCAAACTTCCAACACAAGCCTAAAAATGGGAGTCTGGTCCTGACGTCACTACATCACCCCTCATCTATAGAAGGTGCAAAATTATAACAAAGAGCTCCACATTAACAAGACACAATTTGCCAATCAGTGTCTTAACAACAAGCTTTAATGAAGTGTCGGGTTAGTTCTCAAATCGGACAAAATTTGTTGTCAAAAGGTCAAAGACAACACAACGGTGATGCCAGACTATGTGAATGTGGTGGGCCTTCTGACCTGGACACCGTGGCTCTGGCACAAGCTAACAAATTAAATTTCAGTTGTGATGATGTCTCACACACACACACAGAAAATGCTTTTATTATATTTGACCGTGTTTACAGCTGGAGGTCTTGTCAACAGTTCGGGGCAGCTGGTTTCATTCCCACCTCCTGTTCTCTACATGTTGAAGTGTCCTTGGGCAAGACACTGAACCCCAAATTGCTCCTGTTGATCAGGCCAGCACCTTGCATGATAGACTGCTGCCATCGGTGTGTGTGCGAATGAAAGGCAATAACCGCCATGTGCTTTGGATAAAAGCGCTATATAAATGCAGCATTCTAAAAAACATATGTAAAGCTGTGGGTTTTTTGTTTTTTCAAATATCTATTGGTCTCTGCATGGGGAATAAATTAAATATTACACATACAGCAAGACCCTCAGTCAAAGTGCAAACCGAACAAATACAAAGATACAAATACGGCAGTAATAACATCAGCGTACAAGAAAGTGCCCATTGGTAAAAACAACGATGCCTGGCTCTGACGTAACAGGGTGCTGTCTTTATGCCAAATAAAACATGAATTATTGTTAATACACTGACCGGTGTCCCAGTACCAACAGAGTCCAGCGGACCAGTTCCTTGGGCTTTCTGACCCACAGATGAGTTGTTCATACTTCTCCTGCAGCCAATGATGGGATGTATTAGCAGTGCAGTGGTCCGTTGCCCCCCCAAAAGGTGATGAGTTGTGTCGCGACGCGTGCTTCCATGTCACTCTGACTCAGACAGAGCAGGCAATCTAACTGATGTGATGAACTGACAGACAGTGAAAGAAAGACAGTGGGAGACGAGGAGGAAATGACTGGGGGGGGGGGGCTGACGTACAAACAGAGCAGTGCTGCAGAGATAACAGCATGAGGAGGCTGGATGTTACCTGAAACCTCCTGAAAGCCTCTCGGCTTCACACTGTGCTGTCCAGCACTAACCCGAGGAGAGAAAGCTGCTTAAAGTGCTGCATTTCCTCTGTGGATAGAATCACACGGCCTTCTCTGCTCTCTTACATCAACTAAGTGGATCCTCACTGGTCCAAAGTATTGTGCGTAACTCAAAAAGCCCCCATGTAATATCAACCCAAACAAGAGATGACCTCAGCCGACCCACGAGTAACCTGACTGACACTTCAAGATTCTTTACAGGGTGCCACGCCCCAGACATTAATCTTCTTTTTCAATGATTACAAGTTTTCATTTTGTTGAAAACGCGGCCATCGTTGCTGCCAAGTTATAAAATAATGTGTACCAGAGAAAAAGGGGACGAGGAAGCAATACAATCAGGGGACTAAATCAAGTAGACTGGAAGATGTCGGCGTGTTTAGGAACATTTAATGGACATCAGTGACCGTCAGTGTTGTCAGTGTTGGTGCTACGTTTTATTAAATTGTGCCGGTAAAGGTTGTGCTACTGTGTGTTCTTGTGCAGTTCCCCCAGGGTATATTCCAACAGCATCACTTGGCACTGCACAATTTCAATAACATTCAGTTGCTTGCAAGCACTAAGAAGGAAACAAAGAAAATAATAAATTGAGGGCTGTCATTTCTACATATAAATGTGTAGACATACAAAGCTAGAGAGATGTGCTAATATGGCACGTCCCCCACTACATTACATAGACATTATATACAGTGAAGATAACCAGAAGAGGCACACATTGTCATGGTGACATGGTGACTAGTGTCACGCTGCTGTTCTAACTGCAGAATGACTGTACTGCGTCTTCCTGTTCTCAGGAGATTGTACTCCGAAGTCCAAACTTGGCGTACTTGGTAAAGAGAGAGGCCTTCAGTTTGGCATTCTAACTAAACACAAACTTATTATTTTTGCAGGTATTTGGTCCTTAACCAAAGTATTGGACAAACTGACTTTTGATCCAGCGCCATCATCAGGCCAAATTTTCATAGGATCACCAAAGTTTTTACGTTTCATCCTAATGGGATGATGAATGTTTGGACCATATTTCCGTGCAATTCAAAAAACCATAGTTGGCGACATATTTCAGCGATGACCGACTGACCAAAATAAAAAATTTACTTTGAGGAAACAATGGGTGTTCAGTGGATTCCCTGAATTCAGGACCAGCCAACATCAAGACTGTTAAGGGCACGTTATGTGTATGCATATTTCGGGTAGTCCTCAATGCAGAGTGCAGGACTATCCATAAGGAGTGTTTAAATGTTGGCTTACAAATGTCGTTTCACGTGAACGTGTAACCAAAAGGAGGAAGAGTTGAGAACACAGGGAACAAATGAAACAGCTGAGCTAAGATGTGTGGAACTGTACATATTGTAAAAAAAAAGCAGAAAATATGACCTGAGGCATCAGGTTTTAAATGCTGAGGGGGGGGGGATCTGTATGATCTTCCAAAGGTTGTCACATCAAGAAAACGTTCAGAGACGTCGAGGGAGGTGATTGGAGTGAGAAAAGCAGCTAAAGCGTGAAGGCTGCAGCAGTGGTGGAACAGCTACTTCCACAGCGTAGCTGATGCATCAGCAGCTTTATTTGCTTACAATTAACAGTGAAGGGGAAACCATGGACAGATGCTGCAGAAGTAGCGTCTCTTTCTACACCGATGATTCACTGTGTGGGAGGGGAAATGTATTTAACCTTTGTTTGTACAAGGCAGGGCAGCTGAATGTCGTTACAGTGAACAGGATCATTCTGGAGGCCGAGGGCTGTTCCTGATTCTCAGATGAGATTACAGCATTAATATCCATGAAAAGCACTGAGGCTGAGGTGGCTGACCATCGATGATCTAACGGCAAGAGAAGAACAGCGATGCAGAGAGAGGAACGCAGCTGGTGTGGGATGTGTCCCGAGGGAGTGTTGGAGGTTGGTGGCATTCCCAGTAGAGGAGGATGACTTTGACTCCCGGAAGCTGAATCTTGTCTTTCTGTGGTGGTTGGATGGGAGGCCTCAGAGCCGCAGGGGCCCCACCCCGCTCATGCCAGGTACTGCTGCAACGGATCGCAGTTTATCCGTACAGATCTCCCCCCCCCACGGTTCGGCACGCATGTGAACCGCGGATTAATTACAAAGATTAACCATCAAAGTTTGACTGCCGCTGTTGCAGCAAAAGATACAAGGCACTTGAAGCACTGAAGGTGGATTTGAGTTTTTAAAAAGCTGTTTTGTGTTCATGTGAACGGGACGTGTTGAATCCCAGCCAACCAGGGATGTATGTTGCAAGAGGGAAAGAAGCTAACGGAGGAGAGGAAGACTTATTTCTCTCACTACTTAAATTATCCGTGACTCCAATCTGAACCGTGAGTTTTGGGATTCGTCGCATGACTAATGCCAGGCATCAGGCCCCGGGATATGCAGCTCTGACATCCACTGAGAAAAGCCATGACATCATCTGGATTTTTTTCCAAAGCTAAAAAACGGTGGAGCATCCCTTTTTAAGGAGGATCCTGCATCAGTCTTGAGGCCCGGTCTGTTATGAGTGAGTTGATGGTGCCCTCGAAATTAGAACCAGACAACCAGAAAGAGAAGGAGCAAGTAGAGCTAATTTGCAGACAAGGGTTCAGACAGGAGGATGGCCCAGAGTAGATGACCACCAGAAGTAGATCCGGGGGAAGGCCAAGGAGGGCGGAGAGGCTGGCATTCACCGGCCGTTGGCTGGAGACGATGACGTGGCTGGCTAGTCTGCTGAGGCACTGGCATTGGCTGAATTTGATGCACAAAAACAGAGCTTGGTTAGGACCGACATCTACAACCACAGGCAGCCTAGAACTAAGTTAGCACGCAGGTAAACGTGGAGATGAGGGTGATGAGGAGGACCAGGTATAAGAAGGCAGGGTGAGCAGTAGATGGGTAGCAGCTGGGCCAGATACAGAACACAGACACACACACAGGCATCTTGTGGCTGCGTCATCTGTAAACATCTACTTTTATCTATTGTGCTTTGGGCTGCTAGTGGTGCCCAGAGCAACATCTAAACAAGAAGTGCTTTTTAGTTATTATGCAGCACAGAGCTGGAACCAACTGCCTGATGGTTTTAGGAATAACCCAACCGTTGCAGCTTGTAAATCCAGATTGAGAACCTTATTGTTCTCAAGCACTTTTTAACTATGCTTTTAAAACCCAAGGTGGCTATTCCATTTCAAAATTACAGCCACTGAGCCAGCAACAGAAGAGGCGTTTTAACACGCTTTTGTTGTGGATCCAGGCACCATGTGTCCATTGTTGGAAGATAATAAACTCAAATATCCTACTAAAGCGTTGTAGGCTAATGCAATAAACACAGAAAATGGATATTAGATATAGATATATAGAAGAGGATACCAACAGATTCGCAAATGATGAGATGAGACAAGATGGTTAAAAAGCTGTGCTGGTTCTCGCTTTTGTTACTGGGTCTTTCCAACTTCCCTTTTTTAATTCTACTACACCCACAATTACCTTGGGTGTAGTAGTAGTAGTAGTGTACATTATTAGCATTATTATTTTAAATATTTGTATTCTTACTCCTTCTACCCTTTATATTTCTATATAGATTTATCTATTAGTTTCCTTATTCAGTTGTGTTGTTTAAACTTCTCTGTACAGCACCTTGAATCTTCTTCTGTATGGAGGACCACAAGTGTCACGGAAATAGTAATACAGCATTTAATAGATTAATAAGTAAATGTACAATAAAAATAGGCATTATTTAATTCATTTACAAATGGATTTATTAATCTATAAATAATAGACTGAATTACTAAGTAATTCATTATTTGATATTTTAATGGACAATACATTTACAAATGAAGTATTACTCGTTCAATAAATAATTCAAATTAAAAAGGGATTTACAAAAATTTAATTCCACTATTTATTTATGGCTTCACTAATGTATTTTTAAATGACGTACTTATGGACTGTTTTATGTAGTTTTAGTAAATGTAAATTCTGCGCTGGTTGGATGTGACATCGTGTAATGATCAATGTGGTTCTGGGTATTTTGGAAAGCACAGGAAAGCAGCAGAGGTTCTGAATCTGATCTGGTGGCTTGGTGCCGCCATGTTGAGTCCCAGCTTCCAGCACTCTCGACTGCCATCTCCTGTGCTCAGTCACCCACGGGACTAATCCACTTCAGACACTCACGTTCCATCTGTTCAATGTGCTGCACCTCCCTGTTATTTGGGGATAATCAATGGGAGCTATGGGCTGTCTGTCTGAAACCTGCTCCTCCTTCCACTCCTAGTCTCCCTGCGCCATCAGAGACCTCACCAGGGTGCAGTTGGACTGTCTAGACATGAAGGAGGTTTTTGAGTTCCGGACCACCTCATCGCCCACATGACTGCAGCAACGATTTCCTCCCCGGTTACACACCACTCAAGGGCCGCCTCTTTACCCTGTCCACCCTCGAGACCAAGACCATGGGATAAAACATCAATGATTCTCCGACTGCTGGCATCATCTGACCCTTGGAGGGAATAACAAAAACCGAGCATCGACCATCAGGCGCTCAATAACATCACACTTAAATAAACAGGTACCCCCCTAAACTCGCATTGTCTCGGAACTTTGGAAATGCATATCATGTGGTTCAGGTTAGGAAAACGGATGAGTGGAAGATGGCTTTCAACACTCCTAGTGGTCGTTATGAGTATCTCGCCTGCCTAACCAACGCCCCTGCTGTTTTCCAGGCAATGGTCAATGATGTTGTCAACGACCTAATTAATTCCTGTGTTTGAAATCCCAAGAACACAAGTTTGAACTCGGCACACTCGCTACTGAGAGAGCACGAGCGTGGCTGTATATTCAGAGTGTGGTTAAAGCCATGACTCCAGCTCCTCCTGTCCACATGTCGAAGTGTCCCTGGGCAAGACACTGAATCCCCAAGTTGTCCCCGATTCTGTCCTCAACTGTCCCTGACCAAGACAGGACAGGGATGTGCACTGGACCTGGTCCCCGGTCGCCATAGAAGGCTGACCGCTGCTCCAGCTCCCCTCGGAAGAACGTGTGTATATGTGTATCATCATTGACCAATAAACGACCTTAGGGCCCAATTATTATTATTATTATTATTATCATTATCATTATTATTATTATTATTATTATTATAATACTACTACTAATAATAATACATATTCTTAATTTAGTGTGGTGGGAAAATCCAGGTCAGAGAGAAGGGATGCTTGGGTGTGGCATAAGTCTCCAGTTATTGGAAGGGTCGGAAGGAAGGAACCACAATGAAACAACTGAAGACGGATGGATGGAGGGATGGAGGGAGGGAGGGAGGGAGGCTTGTCATTTTTTGGAGCACTTTCTCTGGTTTCTGTGGCTTCAGCGAGCGAACAGCCAGCTATGTCAGACATGACAAGGAAATGCAGGGCTTTCTGCACCATTTACTGAAAATAATGATAGTGGAGACAAAAATATGATTCAAAGGTCACTTCATTTTACCCTGTTGTTATCCAGCAGCTCTATTTAAAGATCAAGATCACTGACTGAGCTGTACATAAATACTCACTGGGAAATGTTGGCATGGATAATGGCCATATAATAGAAGCCGTGCTGTGCGTTTGTTGTTAAAGTGCATGAAGAGGAAAATAAAAGGGGCTCCGTTTTTTGACTGAACACACTGTGAGCTTACATTCATCAAATTCATCCACACACAGTGCCGTGAAGATTTATGTTCTCAGAGGATGAATCCAGTGTCGCCTTCAATTTAACTTATTAACTTTAATGGAAATCACCACCTTTTCTTCTGAGTAAATCATGTTTTATTTGCTACTGTAATCTGTCATGTAAGATACAGACACACAGTTAATACAGCTCATGGTAATGGACAACACAAGACAGCGGAGGTGGGTGTAAACGGTTTGGTCAAGCCGACATGTTTGCTACCTGTGGGCGTCTCTTCCTCTGGCTGGAAGGGTGTTTGGCTTCTGTTTGTGGAAATGGCTGTTGAGAAGAACCCTTTTTAAGGAAAAATAGTTTAAAATAAACTTTAAAGGTATTTTTAGGTAATACTATAGTAAATTGGCGTGTGTCTATCCTTGTAGGTGTAACAGATAATTGAATGTCTCGGAGTGGGTGAGTCCACCTTTATATAAGGGAGAAGGCTGGAGCTCCAGGGGAGTCTGTTAGGGGGAACGGTGGAGAGCTTTGGGACCAGATAGTGGCGGAGCCACAAAGGGCAAAGGTTTTGGTTTCCTATGTCATTCATTTTTTGTATTTTTTTGTGTTTGCTGTGCCAACCATTGACGGAGGCGCTGAAAATACCTGCCGGGACCTTCCATCATGGACTAAATAACATGGACTTGGACGTATGGCTGGCTGCTCGGCCAGCCTTCACACCCCCCCAGACATATTATTCCACCTTGTCTCCCAAAGAAGAATTCTATCTATTCATCCAGACCAGACACCTCTTACAGTACATCTTCCTTTATTTTTATACTTTCATCCAGTTATTATTGGATGTGGCTGCGTTGCATTCTCGGTGCATCGTGTCTGTTGAGGCTCCAACATCAACTGCAAGTAATTCAGTCTGTTATTCAGACACTAAGTAATTGTGATGACAGTTTTGTGTTTTTATTGAGCCCATGTTTGCAGCTCATTTATGGTTGATATGGTAACAGACACTTTGGTAATGCTGTACCATCTCTGAATGCACTCCACTGTAGTTCCATCTCTTGTATGAATGACTGTACACAGGACATTGATGTATCTTTATCTATCTGTACTTCCTGAGTGGTGAATATTATTATTATTATTATTATTATAAGCCTGCTTTATAGACCTCGCCAACGATGCCCTGCTGTCAAGTATTAATTAGACGATGAACAAAATGCGCTCAGATATATTGAATAAAGTACATTTGGAGGTGTGGTCTCGGTGTGGCACGATTCAGATTGTGGGTGTAGCCGAGGGTTCGGAGGGACCCCTGACCAACAGATTTTACAATACAGGTTTCACAGGAGAGTCACAGGTTTGAGAGTCCACTTTTTGCATGGATGCTCGAATTTGGTTGGTTACCAACCCCTTAGGCACCTTTTCTCCCATGCTGTTTACTGTCTTAGTTGATGGTGGAATCCACAGGCCGATTGCCTGTTTTCTTCCTTACTTCACTTCATATCCAGTCAGGCATGAACACCACAAAGAAAGCACTTCACTGAATTCACGTTCAGTCAGTCTCATTACTACTACATACTATGATTTTAAACTGCACTATTAGTGATGTCTTCACTTAGAACCGGTTCTGGATTTAATGGGAAAGACACAAAATGTGTGCTTTAATTGTAAAGGGCTTAATAATCCCATAAATCACAGCAAGACACGTCACCTTCTCTCTCTCTTTTTCTCTGTTCCAGTTTTCTGCCTGTTACAATGGAGTTTTTCTTTGACACTATCTGTTGCCTAGTGCTGCTCATGGTGGGAATTGTAAATAAAGAGTACAGCATTGACCTGCTAAAAAGTGCCCTGTGATTCTGACCAAACAATCAGAAACAGACTTCATGAGGGAGGCCTGAGGGCCCGACGTCCTCTCCAGGCATCCCTATAATGGTATCTACTGACTTTGACAAATATAAAAAACAGCCATGCTACACAATTATTGAAGCACATAGAACGGACGCAGACCAATGCATTTTGTAAGTCTCTGAAAGATGTCATACATTGAAAAACATGGGTAGCTATTGAGAGCTCTCACCTGTTACTAGGACTATATCTGGTTAAACAGTGCAGATCCGCCATGGGATGTCCAGTAAAAGACAGAGGGAAGGTTGCATTGAATCTCAGATGTTATATTCTTACTTCATCACCAATTACAGCATGTCTATCACAGTCCACACAGAAATGTATCAAACTGGGGGCAGGGGGTGCTTCAAAGATCGTTTGGGAGGGAGGGTGTATGTGTGGTTCTGGGAGGAGACAATACACATTGTGGAACACACCTATACATAGTTTCAGATTCACCCACGTAGGCGAAGTAAAGCAAAGCATTAATACTACAAGGAAAGCTACATGCAATAGAAATCCTAAACTCCTCAATGCACGGACTACTTAGCAATACACGAAAGTAGTAGCAGGGAAAAATCTACATGCTTTCCACAACTAAGCAGAGCGATTAACCAGAGGTCTGCTTAGTCTAGCACAAGCCTCAATCATCATCAATTCCATTTACAGAAAATGCTAACAGCTAGGCAGCACAGTCTCTGATAACGACAACATTATCAGTAACAGCAATTCCAACAGCCTAAACATCACAGTCACAGCTTCAAGCTCAAACTTCAAGCATGCCTCTAGGACAAAAACCTGGATGACCTGCAATTTTCTTATGTTAAACTCAGACGAAACTGAAGTTATTGTACTTGGATTCTTGCATTCTGGGAGCGCAGTGCTCTAGTGGGGTAATAGGGTACTATGAGCTCTTTAAGATATGATGGTGCCTGAAGCATTTTAAATTCTATTCTGGATTTTACAAGTAACCAGTGTAGAGATTCTAGAACTGGAGTCATATGATCTCTTTTCCTGGTTCTTGTCAGTAAACGTGCCGCAGCATTTGGAATCAGCTGGAGAGTCTTAAGGGACTTATTGGAGCTGCCTGATAATTATGATATTATATGTACCTATCATATTTTTCTGCTACATAATAATTTTATTGTATTCGCTAAAACTGGTTGGATCAAAATATATCCATATACTTACACAGTATATAGTCCATTATTTAATATGGTAGTATGGCCCTAAATCAGCTTTCCTCATAGTGTTGTTATATCAGTTTAGAGGGTTATTTATAGTTGATGAAATATCCACGTTCCAAGAATTAGAAGTAGGATATTGCTGGCATTAATGTATTGACCCTGAATTATAGACAAACTGACAATTTAGAAAAGACATGATGCCATTTCACAGCTGTGGGAGAGAAGTTATTTAGCTGATATGCAATGCAAATTACCTCCAAAAGAGCCAAAATTCCTTTTACAGTTAAATGGACAAAACAAATGTCCGATGATGCTTCACACAATGAGTCATTAAAAATATCAATGCATCAATAATTTTTTTACTTTTTGTCCTGTTGATGATGAGACGGTTCAGGTCACTGTTTTGTTCCTTTTGGTTTACCACAGCAGCACTGAGAAGAATACTAGCAGTATTAAATTCACTGTCATAGTTCCTTTATCCTGTTTTTGGCTCCAGATTTAATAGATAAAATCCTGACTACTCCCACAGTGCTCCTGTCTTCCTTTGAGCTACTAACTGTTAAATGTCCAAATGCAAAATGTTGTTTTACACAGCAGAGGTGGTAATTGGCCCAGCTCTACCTGTCACAGTCATGACACAGAAATTGTTGGACACAACCTAGTAAAAATGCCTCCTCAATCACAGTTGCACATGTTCTGCTACATTGAGGGTGAAGAGGAGAAAGAAAATAGCATGTAAAGTGTTTTTACACACATTTTAGCACTGTGAAAAGAAAGGGTCCAAGATGATTTCGACTCAATCTTCATTGACCATGTAGGGACTGGGTGAAAATAATACATTTTGCTCTGAAACCCGGATTTTTTTCTTCTCAATCACACCTCAATATACTGTATGTGCACCAATCAGCCATAACTTTATGACCACTGCCAGGTGAAGTGAAGAACATTGATTATCTAGTTACCATGGCAGCTGTCAGTGGGGGGATATATGAGGCAGCAAGTGAACATTTTGTTCTCCAAGTTGATGTGTTGAAGCAGGAAAAATGGGCAAGCGGAAGGATGTGAGCAACTTTGACAAGGAAACAAACTGTGATGGCTGGACGACTGGGTCAGAGCATCTCCAGCAATTCTGGAACTGATAGAAAGGTGTGAGAACACACAGAGCATCAGTCTGTTGCATATGGGGCTGCTTAGATGCAACCCGGTCAGGGTACCTGAATGTTATGGCTGATCGGATAAATATATATAGATATATATAAAATTCCTTTCCTTTCTGGGCCCCACTCATTTATTGCGTCATGTGCCTAGTCATCTTGGAATGCTTGGAACTGTACAATATCAACAGGACTCTAAGAGCCTCCATCAAGGAATCGATGGGGCTGTGGAAGACAAACCTTGAGGCAAACTTTAAACCAATTGCGCAGGTCACCATCAAGTGCGGCATATACCAAGGAGATGTTCTGTCCCCACTACTGTTCTGCATTGGTCTGAACCCTCTCAGCCAGATCATCACCAAGACTGGCTACAGATACCGGTTACGGAATGGAGCAACCATCAGCCACCTCCTCTACATGGATGACATCAAGCTGTATGCCAGGAGTGAGCAAGACATCGACTCACTGATCCACACCACCAGAATCTACAGCAACGACATTGGAATGTCATTCGTGCTGGATAAGTGTGGCCGGATGGTATCCAATAGAGGAAAGGTAATTAGAACTGAAGGGATTAGACTACCGGTACCTTGGAATCCCTGCAAGAAAGTCAGCCACAACCAAATACCTCTAGAGAGTAAGGCAAGTCATAAGAAGTCAGTTGAATGGGAAGAACAAGGTCCGACCTATCAACACCTACACCCTGCCCGTCATCAGATACCCCGCTGGCATAATAAGCTGGCCAAAGGAGGAGATAGAGGCCACCGAAGACCAGGAAGCTCTTCAGGATGCATGGAGAATTCCACCCCATGTCCAGCACACTGAGAATGTACGCTAAGCTTAAGGAAGGAGGCTGAGGACTAGTGAACGTCGGAGCCACTATCCAAGATGAATCAACAAAGATTCATGAGAACATCAGGACGACGGCCCCAAGTGATAAGCTGCTTAGTGAATACCTCAGGCAGCAGAAGCCCACTAAGGAAGAGGCGAAGGTGGAATCATTGTGGAAGGACAAACCCCTGCACGGTATCTACCACCGGCAGAGAGAAGAAGTGGCTGATATCGAGAAATCCTACCAGAGTCTGGAAAAGGCTGGACTGAAAGACAGCACAGAGGCACTAATCATGGCACCACAGGAACAGGCTCTGAGCACAAGATCAATAGAGGCTGGGATCTACCACACCAGGCAGGACCCCAGGTACAGACTGTCCAAAGATGCAACTGAAACAATAGAGCACATAATGGCGGGCTGTAAGATGCCAGCAGGCAGGGCATGCGTGGAACACATTAACCGTAGTGTACAGGAACAGCTGTGCCAAGTATGGGCTGGAAGACCCAAGGTCACCATGGGACACAGCTCTGAAGGTGGTTGAGAATGACCAAGCTAAGATGGTATGGGACTTCCAGATACAG
>JAVQJF010076789.1:0-32184 GCA_036023855.1 Gadopsis marmoratus | reverse complement strand
CAGTCATGAGAGATACAGAATTTTTTGGCACCAGGCCTTTCTTGTGAGTACTTCTATAGTGTTATTCTAGAGCAACTTGTTATAACAAGATATAAAGTGTTGTTGCTGTAACTTGGTATTTCGGATATGATGCTGCTGTTGCTGCAGAGCGAACTATTGATGGGTATAATGCATTTGTTAGCCCCCCCACCCAATATCACGATCAGCCGTCACTGTATATATATATATAAACTTGAAGGTATACATTTTCTCTAAATAGATCGCAGGTTAACTTGTTAATGGTAGCACACAGCTCCAGCCATCACTTTATTTACTGCTGAGCATCTGGTATTGCTGGTTCAAACCCAGACGAAATGCAGACTCATGGCATCAGAATGTGGAGTATACACACGGCTTTATTATTCACTATGACTGTCCTGTTCTTTCTTTGAGTGTATGTGAGGTTTGTTGAAAAGGCGTGGACATGTTTTGTAACATCATGTGGCATAGAGGTTGGATGTGAAATAGACACATTTGACCTTTTGGTAGTGTCGTAAACAAAAGACACTACTATATGAAAAAACATGATAAGCTGCTCAGTGCTATTTGTGCAAAGGAAGAAGAAATGACTTAATACCAACCTTCATGCGGTTGGCCTCTTGCAGGTACTGGGCCATGGATTTGGCCATGGTTTCAAAAAAGAACCAGGAGTACTATGGAAAGGGATAAAAAGAGGATTAGAGTTGGACTGCTATGAGTCCTTGCCAATATGAACACTTCCTAGGAAAGAGCAACAGCGGCAGGAAAAACCCTAAATGACACACAGACACACAGAGAAATACAGTACAAGCAGCTTAAGGGTGTCTTCTCTGGAAGTGGTCACAACTGAATTGAATTGAACAGAGGTGAGAGAAAACTTTCTATTTTGAGGACATTGCATGATGAGCCATTATATATGTAACTATGCCACCTGCTGTTCAATATTGGTACAACAACTGGACAGGTGCAGGAGCTGCATGGAAGTATACAGTATATAACCCTTTTCCATCAACATAGAAGGAGTTCCATTCCGGTTCATGCACCTAATTTTGAACTGTTCTGAGAAGTTTGCCAGAACTTTAATTGGGACCCAAAAACTTGGTTCCCGGCTGGAACAAAAAAATGGTGGGTTTTCCTTGATCTAAAGTGCAAACCGTGATGACATCACGTGTCATACACGTGTGTCATCACACGTGTCATATTCTACAGGTTGGAAAGAGGATGGAGAAAGCAACAATGGTTTATGGTCTACTGTGGTAATAGCCTTCTACATATTCTTATCATTAATAGTTTGCCCATGCTTGTTTCTTGGATAAAAGCAAATATCTGTAATAAAGCTTGCAGGTAATCAGTGCGATCCGCCATCTTGCTGCTACTTTTTACTTCCGTTGTGCATTGTGCATTGATGACACATGGATCTGGTTCGCTAGATAGCCCCATGGTTCCAAGAATCCTGAACAGAACCACTTCAAGAACCAGAGCAAATTTCGTGGAGAGAGAGCAAAAGTGACACGCACCTTGAGCAGTTTATTGCTGGTGTTGAAATCAGCAGTTTGCTTAAGGGTGGATGTTACAGCGGTGGCCAGCACCTCATGAGTGGTCACTGAGTTTCCTGACACAGGTTTCTTGGTCACAAACACATACTGAGAAAAAAGAAAAAAAAATCCATACAAGATGCACTTGAAAGTGAAACTGCCAAATCAAGAATTATTTTGAACTTATAACCATTGTAGCAGTGTTTGTGTTGGTAGGTTACCTTGACAAAAGAGCGCAGGTACTGTTCCAGGCCCTCCTCGTGACATCTGGACACTATATGTATGATCACACTGAAGGCACACAGCAGGGCAGTGTTATATTGCAAACATTTTTATCAGCGTTGAATAGCACAAACTGCAGCCACATTTCACACGAGTGAACAAACTGACCGCAGAGAGTTGACAGCGATCTCATTGGCTTCTTTGGTTGCTGCTGTGAGCACCTCAAACAGCTGCATCAGCACAGTTGGTAGGAAGTTGATGATTACATGAGTGTCCATGGCATGCAGGCACTAGAGGAAGGAAGAAATGCATGTAAATACAGGTAAATTCAACTTGGATTTCAATTGACAACTATGTCAAACATTTTACAGACGATACTGATTCAATTCACAAAGATTCACTGTGCCTTTTCTATTTAAATGACTGATTGAAATTGTATGCATGGATATATGATGGATTGCTGTGTGTTCTCTTACCTCCTGCTCTCACTCTCTCACTCTACCCCCCCTTCCCTCTCCCTCTCTATCTATCTATCAAACCCACCGATCGATGCAGGTAACCGCCCACCCAGAGCCTGGTTCTGCTCAAGGGTTCTGCTTGTTGAAAGGGAATTTTTCCTTGCCACTGTCGCCTAGTGTTTGTTCATGGTGGGAGTTGTTGGGTCTATGTACATAAAGAGTTTAGACCTGCTCTATATGAAAAAGTGCTGTGAGATAACTTTGTTATGATATGGCGCTATATAAATAAAAGGGAATTGAATAAAGGTAAAAGAGAGGGATTTATGTGTCTTTGTGTATATACAGCATCTAAAAATCTGTCCCTTTATTTTATATTTATATATTTGTTTTATTTTGATAATATGTAGAAGTTTAAAAAAAAGAAAAAAAGAAACATGCATAAGAAAGACAATAAAATGTTTGATGGATATGTGACATGTATTATCACAATAAAAAGTGAATTTAAAAAAAGAAGATACTGATTCTGTGAGTTTGGGTCTTCAAGAAGGTTATTCTAAAGGCAAAACTCTGGTCACCTTAGGCAGTGAGACAAGACTTAAAATATGTAAGGGACTTGATTTTAAAATAAAGTTGACACAGTGTAAATGTGAGAAAAGTCTGAACAATGTCCTCCAAGAAAATGTCAATAATGGGAATTTCTACGGTGGCCAACAAGGGCAAACACGCTACGACGACAGAAAACAAGGAGAAACATGCTGCAGCTTCAGAAATAATGCAAAGTCAAGAACACATACGAAGGCTGAAACAAATACAACAACGGAAACGTGCTGCAAATAAAAAAACATGCTGAAGAAAGACAAAATAAATACATGAACAGCTCTCGGTTAAAAAATCAAGCTGTTCCATTCAACGCGCCCCCTAGAGGCCTGGAGACCTTCCATTGTGTTGACTGGATATGCGGTATTAACCTGTTGAAATTGTTTTTAGGGGGTTTGTGTGTTTTAGATTTTTCATCGTTTCTGTATTAGTAGCGAGTTTGTTGTGTATGTATTTGTTTTGGCTTTCAACTGAAGAAAGCCACACTCTTTACCCATTTATCGCCAACTTTCATTTGTATCAAGTATTGTATCTACCACTTTAGTAAAATCAAGAGTCATGTGAATGTTCAAAAGCGCAGGTACTAAAATTGAACCTTGGGGGACACCACAGGTGATTGGAGTTGATAGTGATGGAGATCGCTGTATATGACAGTTGCTTCAGGTGGTGACGTTCTCAAAAGAATTGCTCAATATTTCATTTTCATGGATTAAACTGTCTGTGAAACCCCAAATAGCTATAAAAATGGCTCTAAACTGACTGATTATGCATTGCCACACAGTATCTCACCTTCAGGTATTTGACAAGTTCTGCTGGGCTACCATCTGACGTCGTCCTCATCAGCTGGTAGTGCTGGAAGAATTTGTGTAGATGCAAGTCCTGTGAAGGAAATGTAATACAATATTACTATCATCCACACACACTGTTTGTGCAAACTACCTTAACATATACTGCACATTTATAGTATGTGGGTATATAAGAAATGGTTGAATAATAAAAGTGTTGTACCTGAGTATATATTGTTGATGCTACATGGGTCTTCACTTTGAACAGTGTCTTGGCATTTTCCACCCACTTGATATCTGGTTGGGACTGGTACACACAAATATGAAACATTTAAGTTGGGGTTTTTTTCCAGGCAAAACATATGAACAAACATGTCAGCTATAAGAAAGACAGTGTTATCATGCAGTGTTGAACAAAAGTGAAAATATTTTAAACGTTTAGCTTACAAGTCAGCACTTTAAATGAGCCTTCCTACCAAACGACTGAATCAGGTATCTACAGTATCATATTACTTGATGTCACATCCTCTGTGTAGCCATTAGCTTTCCTTTAGCGTTTTGCTTGACCATTAGTGGCATTCAGATAAGGAAGTGGGGACAGTAATGCTCCCCATTGAGTCTTGGCTTAAGGGAACAGGACTGTACCTTCCTGGTGTCCTGACACAAGTATCCAGGAGGCAAGGTGGCTGCTACAGGCAGCTGGAGCTGTACTGACTTCGTCCTCCCATCTTTTAGCAAAGGCAGCCAGGAGTAACCCACTGGAACACATGAAAGGAGCAGTATTGGGCTTACTGGGTCTCGTTTATCAGAATACATAGTAAAAAAAACAGCCTAACACGCTATTATTTAAATAAAAAGACTTAAATCCCATAAATAAACAAACTTTAGAAAGTAGCAAGTAGACAGTACTGCTTTACCTGACTGAAAACACAGTTTTCTCGGAAAGAAAATCATCTTAGCGCGTAAAAACTGTAGCCAGCAGTGTGATTTTCTTTTCTTTCTTCTTTTTTATTTTGTTAGTAATGTCGCTATCATGGACACGTATAAATACAGTCACAGGCAAAGACAATTTCCCAGCGGACTCACCCAGTGACTCTACACCCTCTCTCTTCTTGCCGCTAGCCTTGCTGCTGGACTCGCAGCTGATGTGGTAAAAGGTGAAGAGGATGTGGTGTTTCTCATGCACGTGGACCGGCAGCTCAATCTTTACCTGTACACAGTGGAGCAGGTCACCGTTTTAAGCTTAACATATTAACATCAGTTCATTCTTTATACGGACACAACAATAGGAACACGCTGAGAGCAAGAATTGCACCCAGTGCTAAAATATTTATTTGACAAACCAATCATCAAAAGTGTTTTATGCTTTATTGGTTGTATCGCAGAGGAAAGTGGATTGAAAGTGGATCCTTTTCACTCACAGAGACAGGTGTAAAGAGTTGTATTGTGACTTCACTACACTTCTGACTTCACTATACTATGGATATACCTCTAAAATAAATGTCAGTCATGTTGCAATTGGTTTTTTTAAGGGGGGGTATCATGTTTGCTCAGTTGTCTATTGTGCACAGTGTGTAACTATCTTTAATTCAAACCAGTGCTGCAACTTTGGTGCAACCTATTATTTCCCTGTCGTTTGACGTTACATACATATTAGTTAATAACTAAAAAATGTTTTGTTTGCATAGTAAATTGTAGTGGTATTTAGCTCTTAGTCCAATGGGACACATGTTGTAAATCCCTGGAAAAACATCTTTTAGTGAAACCCAAAATAAGAACATCTTATCCACCAGGGGGCAGCAACGGCAAGCGATTGTATTTTCCCTGCATCGTGCACATTTTCTCACAGGAAATGACACATACATAACTGCTAATCTAATTTTCCACTAAAACAGTCCTAGTAACCAACAAATAGCTTAAGAATGAATATAATGACTCTCCAATTTATGATGTCAGTACGAATCATTCAGTTAGTGTGTTAGATTTTCTCTCTTGGGAAAGTCAGAAACATCCATGAGGTTGTCAGAATCCTAAGGACATTTATGATAATCCTAATAATAATAATCTATTTTATATAGCACTTTTCAGTTTACTCAAAGACACTTTAAAGGATAAAAACATAAAAGTGGAGTTCAGATCGTTGAAAACGTTTATCCGTGATGTTACTGGAAGCTGAAGCATGTCGAGGTAAATCCCACATAAGCGTGCCTCTGTGCATGTTGGGGCTCTTAAGATCCTAATCCATTTGATATCAGGGCCATATGGACAGAGGGGTCTGCTCTACCTCTCTAACACTATCCTGACTGTACCTCTTTTGCTGAGCTCCTGGCTTCATCTTTAAATTTAATTCAGTGTCAATTCACTGAAAGATTAATGATTCTTCAGGTTGTTGCATTTTATCTTGAGAACAGACAGAATTAGTCACATGGCTGTAAAATTGGTGACCAACGTGATGTGGCATTTGAGTCGATACTGGGGGTGAATGTGGAAATCGCCTCACCTCGTCGTAGAACTCTGGGCTCTGGTTGTGGTGCAGGACGGATGCATAGGAGCTGCTGGTGAAGAGTGAGTCTCCCGGCTTGCCGTAGATGCACTGAAAGGCAAGAGGGAACGTCGGTCAACTCCAACTCTGGCCCTTTGATGGCAGGACAGAGTGGTGAGCAAGTGCTCAGACATCTGTGATTACTGGCAATATTTGGAGAAAAGGCCAGGGAGGAGGGTGCGAGCCCTTCATCGTATGCACCAAAAGATTACGGTAAACAAAGAATTCAGAAACTAGAAAAAGGAACCTGAAATGATCAAAAGCACAGCCTCTGACTAGTCAAGAGGGGCCTCATCCTGAAAAATTATATATATTTTCAGGCCTTACAAAGCGCTGTTTATCTTATTTTAATTAAAGTGACAGTACGCTCCCTCCTCTGCTGGATGTTGATGACAGAAAACCAACAAAGGCAGAACAGTTACAGCACTTTTAACACCACATGTGATAACATAAATATTCATTTTTCCTCCCAAATGGCAATTAGAGCCACTGGCAGAAGCAAATGTGGGATATTTTATGAATGCACCCTCAAACTGCAGGAGACAGCATGTATAGCTAAAGCTGTTTTGTACCAGAGCTGCAGCCAGAACACATTTTGTGGGAAAACTAAACCTGTGTAGCAGGGTCAAGCTTTACCAGGTCAGGATATTTCTAATGAGGGGACAAAAAAAAAAAGGGAAGAAAAAATAATCAGACCTGTTCTGATGGCTGGTGTGATACTGTAATTAGGATGCTAACAATTGTAGACATCTCTAATGAACAATAATGAGCAGTGCGGGCCAAAGGAAGGAGGGAGCTCTGGAGCCAACTGATTGAAATTGAGACTGATGGGAGCCAGGATCAGGGGGAAAAAACTGGAGGCTTTGCAGGAGAACTAGAGGGGTCTGGAGGATGGGAGAGGCTCGGAACAGAGGGCAGGGTTCATGTTCTCAGCTCAGTCTGGGAAGAAGCTGGAGGTGGGGGTGCAGGAAGACGGACCAAAACTGCTGTTGTAGATCACAAGGTATAATAGCACTTGCAGGAGCTGCAACCGTGTAAAAAAAAAAAACAAGCCCTCACAGCAGCAGCGAGTGTATGGAGATTACCTGCCTCAGGATGGGGATCCAAGTGGTGCTAGGGGAGCTGCCTCAGATCTTATCTGTTCACACATGTGTGTGTACACATGGATACAAGCCAAACATTTTCTACTGGCTGCACTGGTCAGGCTCATTTGTCAGGCATTATAAAACACAATTTCAGGTAAGAAGACAAATAAATCAGACCTGAGCTCACAAAAGTAGGCAGCATAAAACCTCTGGGAAATCCCATGTTCTTCAGCTTTCATATTCCCAAACCCTTCAAAAGACTGCTCTCTCAAGCTTCCGCTGCCTCAGATCAAGATCTCCTGAGAGGTGTGCTGGTGTGTACTGGTACTGCTGTACCTCAAGCATTGTTCGAGACCAGACAGTCTGTGTGTGTGTGTGTGTGTGTGTGTGTGTGTGTGTGTTGAGCCATTTTCAGTCCCTGAGATATAACACGTACGACTGCATGCTGAACTGTTTGTCTGGACTATCTTAATCAAGAGAATCAAGTGTAAATGTTTTGGCAGCGAAAGTCAAAGAATTTCTGCTTTCCACCCTCCCTCCCTTGGAAAAGTCAAAAGAAAAACTATCCGCTGTGCTTTGATGAGCGTTTCCACCCACAAATATTTGACATGTGTGTGGCCAGAGAGAAATAGAGAGGAAGAAAAACGAGTGACCATTCATTATCTCCGCTTGCCAGCTATAATAGTCTGCTTCTGTAAGCTTTTCCTTTCTCCTTTTCTGGCCCCTCAGCTGCACTCTGACTTCCACTTTGTGAAGAGCAATAAAAAGAAACGTTTGTCATGTTTGAGGCCTCTGCTGTTGATCAAATCTCCCTTATGTCATTCCACAAGGTTTCGTGACAGCGTTACTGTTTCTGAGACATTTGCACCAGGCTGCTGCTCAGCTGAGAATAAAGTGCATACCTGTTTTATCTGCCCAATTGTTTATCCTCTTTATTTCCCCATTCAGTCTCAACTTCATCTGGACTTTTCCCATTTTTTGTCTGTATGTTCTCCTATTTGTATATGCAATGTTGGCAGAAATATCATAAACTTGTACACACATATCATACATTAGTGCCGTGAACGTTGTTCCTGTCAGTCTGCTGGTAAGACTAACCCTAACCCAAAACTTCCAACAGCCTACATTATCTTTTGCACATTCCTCCACAAACGGTACAGCTCTTTCATTCATACTACTTTTTAAAATGTTTTTCATTTTATGTTGACAATGTTTTCTATTTTACATTTATAGTGTTTTTTTCTCTTATTATATTTATTGTTACACACCAAAATTCCAAAGGAAATTGCTTGAATGTGAAAACCTACTTGGCAATAAACACAATTATAATTCTGATTATATTATTGCATTATGTGATACAATTGATCAATTGAAGTATGTCACTTCTATTATTTCAGTTTCTTTGATAGTGTCTCTGACAGACAAGAAAAAGAATCTGAGATTTCAGAAGACATAATATTGCAAACAAAAGCTGTGACAATACCAGAATAAAGTCTTAATTTTACAAGGAAAAAAGTCATATTTTGAGAATAATGTCTAGAATCTATGAGAAAAAAATGCTGTTATGATAATAAAGTCATCCATCACTGTGCTCCAGAAGCTGCTTCTAATCATGTCCGATTATTGATTTATACGTTATGTACAGTGCCTTGCAAATGTATTCATCCCCCTTGACCATTTCCACATTTTGTGACATCACAAGCACAACCTTAAATGTATTTTACTGAGATTTTATGTGATAGACCAACACAAAGTAGAGCATAATTGTGAAGTGGAAGGAAAATGATACGTGGTGTTCAAGATTTTTTACAAATAAATATCTGAAAACTGTGGTGTGCATATGTATTCATCCCCCCTGAGTCAATACTTTGTCCAACCACCTTTCACTGCAGTTACAGCTGCAAGAATTTTGGGGTTTGTCTCTACCAGCTTTGCACATCTAGAGACTGCAATTTTTTGCCCATTCTTCTTTGCAAAATAGCTCCAGTTCAGTAAGATTGGATGGAGAGCGTCTGTGAACAGCAATTTTCAAGTCTTGCCACAGATTCTCAATAGGATTTAGGTCTGGACTTTGACAGGGCCATTCTAACACATGAATATGCTTTGATCTAAACCATTCCAATGTAGCTCTGGCTGTATGTTTGGGTCGTTATCCTGCTGGAAGGTGAACCTCAGTTCCAGTCAGTCCAGTGATTGCCCCGTATTTAGCTCCATCCATCTTCCCATAAACTCTGATCAGCTTCCCTGTCCCTGCTGAAGAAAAGCATCCCCACATCATGACGCTGACATCACCGTGTTTCACGGCGGGGATGGTGTGTTCAGGTTGATGCGCAGTGTTAGGTTTCCATCACACATAGCGTTTTGCATGAAGGCCAAAAAGTTCAATTTTGGTCTCATCTGACCAGAGCACCTTCTTCCACATGTTTGCTGTGTCCCCTACATGACTTGTGGCAAACAGCTTATTGCTTTCTTTCAACAATGGCTTTCTTCTTGCCACTCTTCCATAAAGGCCAGATTTGTGGAGTGCACGACCAATAGTTGTCCTGTGGACAGATTCTCCCACCTGAGCTGTGGATCTCTGCAGCTCCTCCAGAGTTACCATGGGCCTCTTGGCTGCTTCTTTGTTAAATGCTCTCCTTGCCCGGCCTGTCAGTTTAGGTGGACGGCCATGTCTTGGTAGGTTTGCATGTTGTGCCATACGCTTTCCATTTTCGGATGATGTCTACGGAACAGTGCTCCGTGAGATGTTCAAAGTCTGGGATGTGTCTCTATAGACTCTATTTACTAATTAGGTGACTTCTGAAGGCAGTTGGTTGCACTGGATTTTATTTAGCGGTATCAGAGTAAAGGGAGATGAATACATATGCACGCCACACTTTTCAGATATTTATTTGTAAAAACTCTTGAACGCCACGTATCATTTTCCTTCCACTTCACAATTATGCTGAAACTCTGTCATCCTGTATCCGATCAGCACTAAGTCTATACAATAATTAGCCAGGCCTTCAAGCAACTGACCTGTGGATACAGTCCTACATCACAAAGTCTAATGTGTGTATGATTAACAAACAAATACGGAAGCTTACATATTACGGAGTATACAACTCACCTTTAACGAGGTTGCACCTTCTTCATCTGAGTCTCGGAACTGAATGCAGACTGCAATGTTTCTAGCCTGGCGCGGAGGAAACATTACGTCAGACAATCAATGCACACAGCAGAGCAAATCATCAGCCAGAGTGACTGTGACACATCATTCATCCCCGCCATCACCGCTCTGAGGAGTCACACACCTTGGTGAAGGCCTTCTGGTTGTCGTATTTGAGCTGCAGGGGGGCGATGTAGAACTGGTTCTTGTAGGTGGTGAAGGGGTAGTTGTATTTGGCTTCCTCGGGGAGAAACTCCTCGATCTCCACTGACACCCGCTCACATCCGTCCTCGCAGGGTTTGACGGGAACGTAAGAGGAAGTCACCGTGTCTGGGGGGACAGGGCACCCAAACTGCTCGTCAGTGCAAACTCACACACGGATATTGATAACAAAAACCACTGAGACCTTGCAAATCAAATGTACATGGTTTTGTGTTGACAGAAATTAAATTACATCTTACTTACAATCATCTGGTACATCTACCACTTCATGCGTTTTCCTCCACCACTCAAAATGCTTCCTCCTATCCTTCCCTTTATCCTTCTTTACTTTGTAAGCCCAAAAACAGACTTTAATTCACTGCCAGTTGTGATTTGTGTTTCCTCTACCATCAGCTTCATGTGTCTTACTTTTTTCCATGCAAAAAGATTTTTGGTTTATGATTGTTGAGATCATGAAACACCTGATAATGTCGAAAACCAAGCATTTTTCAAGGACTATATCTGAACTCAAGCATATTCCTAACCTTGAACACATAACAGTAAAAATTAATAATTTTCCAAACTTTCAAGACATTGTTGGAACCCTGTAGTATTGAGACTGATGGAACTGTAGATGCACGACTGATCACAGGAAGGCAGGGTTCTTCTGCTCACATAACTCAGCACAGCAGGATATAATGAATGAATTAACTACAACATGCTGTTCACTGCACATTTTAATAAACTTCTCCTTCCTATCTACATTGTGCAGCAGTTAGTGTGTTTTCAAGGCTTGGACGCGACTTCACTGTTACAGAGAGACAAATGTTAGCATAAGGGAAGCGTGTCAAAATGACAACATACTTGAGAAGTCAGGTGGGACACACTCAATGGTGACATTCAGCTGTCCAGGGATGGTCTGAAGTTTAATCTTCTCAGGTCTGGTGAGGAAGAAGGCATTCAAAAAAGAGAACAAGGTGCAATCACATCTGAATTAAGAACCTTTCTCAATTTAAAAATGCTGTGTTGACAGGATGACCATCGTGAGGTTAATCATGCATACCATTTCAAAATATAGACATAAAAAAACCTTAAATGGGCAGCGGCATGTGAGCTACAATAACTAGGCACGAAAATAGCAGAACAGCGGTGATGACTCACTTCCTGATGTCGGCCAGCAGCTTGATGATGTCGTCAGTGGAGAGTTTGCTGCTGTCCTGGCGGTAGAGAGGAGAAAACTTCCCATCCATGTCCAGGCTGCCCTGAGCGTCTTTGAACACCTGCCTGGAAATAAGAGTACACGTGGTTACCTGTTGAAGCACACTGCATATAGAATGTGGTTTTGCATTATCCTATTATGATTATATCTATTGTGAATTCATATTAGGCTGACTCATTCCAGACTCATTCCTGGGTAACATTTTGACTCATGAATTATTCCTATCTTACTTGGCAGCCCAGGCAAATGGCATCCTGTACTGGCCCAAGCGTTGGCACGTCTGCTTGGCAGCTTTGAGCACCTTCTGAGCAGTCTGTGGCGAAGACAAACAAGGAAATCAATACAGACGATACAGAATCAAACTGAGAAGCTCGCCGCTGCTTTTGTCCTATATGCCTTTACATGAGGTGAAAGGTACATGCAGCCGACCTTGTTGATGTCTGAGGTCTTGATGTACGGCTCAGCACAGTGTGTGACGCCGTTCTGCAGCACCTTCTCAACGCGAGCCACCAGGAAGATATCTGCATGGGGGTTGGTCACTGAAAAGATACCCTGGAGGAGAGAGGGAGGAAATGGAGTGAGGAGGCTAATTAGAATAGGAACTTGATGTTACAGTATACAGCTAGATCTGTTGGCAGACTGGCAGTGTCTTTCCATCTAGGATTGTTCCATGGATGGATGGATGCGTGGATCTGAAGAGAAACTACTTCACCTCAAATAAATCATCAGCAATTGAAACTTGAAATGTCTTTTCAATCTTAAATTGATCCACTGCTCCTCCGCGAGGCAAGTGCAGAGGTGGTGGCTGCTGGTAGCTGAAGCTATACAGGAAAACCACATGGGGCTCACATCTATTATAGGTCTGGTGAGATGAAGCTGTCTTTAAGCTTTTAGTATCATTTCACGCACAAACTCAAGGGGACAGAATTTCGATTCGGACAAAACCACGCTGCTTGTGTTATCTTTCCAGGAACAGAAAAGAAAACTCTACACGGAAGCAGCAGGAAGTCATTTTGAAAATCGTAAAGGTTCCAGCTATAAGCGATGGCAACTGAGTGACCGGGGAGCAGTCGCACTATCTGAGAGTCGGAGAGAGGTTGATGCAGCTTTAAATCAGAACAGATGTAGACGCCACAAACTGCACATTAATAATACACATCTTAGAAGAGACAGACAGACACACTCCCAGCCATAACCCTGCCCAAGCTTTCCCATCGTGTTTTAAAACGCGACCACACACAGCTGCGTCTGCTTTGACATTATGATTTGTTGGTCATAATCCATTGCCAGACATTTTGCACGACGTGGGGGAAAACAAAACAAAAAAACTCCTAAATTCAATTATAGCTAGCAAACAGTGTCACAGCTCCATTTTGCAAACGTAAACCACCGTGCTACTGCGGGTTGGTTTCTGGAAGGAAACTGCAGAAAGAAACGCCTTAATATTCACACTTCGACAAATGTATTGGATTTGTGAATTATGTAATGGACTGGAGCAGAAGCTGCGGCGGCTTCCCGAGGGCTGCTGATGCAGTGGAGGGATATAAGAAGTGGAGGATCTGTCCTTGGACCACTCCCAATGCACCTAAATTAAACTGTGGTCTGCCGAGCTATAATAGCATACTAATCACAGAGGCAGAGCCTACGCTGTTTGTATGCATGTGTTTGTGTGTGTATGTTCTGCTGGTGTAGAACTTTCACAGATGTCGGGTGGAAGAACATAAATTAGACGTACGGCAGCTTGCAATGGGTTCTTTTATTATTTATTATAAGAGTCTGGCCTGCATCTGCATTCTCTATTAGAAGTCCTGCTTCTGCTCTGAGTGCTTGTGAGTCTGACTCTCTCCTATTCTTCGCCTCACCTTTGAGTCATTTCTGTTTTCAACAAGTTGCCGCGATAGCCCGCCCATATGGCTCTTGTCCTGGGAATGGGGAAAGTGAGTGTCTGAGTGCGTTTCATAACCTGCTGCTAATTTCTAACAGGCACCAGCCATTCTGAGTGACTTAATCACATTAATGGGCCAGGCAGCCAGAGGTGAGGAGCAGGCCGTGTGTGTGTGTGTGCTGATCTCACAGCACCTGCAGGAGTTTGCGCGAGGCCTGAGCCAAGGTTAACACCGACACATGGGCATTATTCTTTCCCAAATAAACTCGTGACTTAAAATACAGCAAAGTAAAAGAAAAACCCCAGCTGAGTGATCTAAGCTGAGGTCTAATGAGGATCTTTTAAAGGCTGGACACGGACCAAGCATCGTCTGGAGACACACGCGCGCCATCTGGAAATACTACAGTGACATGGAAATTGAAAGCGCAGCACTTTGACTAAAAGGGAGAAATCAATAGGGAAAAAAACACTCTATTATCATGTATTTGGATAAAGAGCTACATCACTCATTCATCACAATGTCAGCTGAGTCCTCTGGTGTAAGAGGAGTCCTGCCCAGGCCAGCTGCAGTCAACATGGGAATGCTGAGCAGTGTTACAGATATAAATGACAAATCAGCAGTCTGTCACGTCACTGAGGCCATTTTCAAACCAAGGCAGGACTGAGGACAGCGTCCAACCACAACCTGAGCAGGCTTGGAAAATGCAGGGTGTGAATGATTGTTCCGCTGCTGGTGGTGATGATTCAAATTTAAATCCTAAAAGTGTGTTTCTTGCAAACTGTAGATGTCAATGGATGTATTTCCTTTGCGTTACCTCTTTGCACGTATGCTTTCATTTTACTCTGTTTCAGAAGACTTAGGCACGGAAAGGTCTCTGAGGACACATCACGCAGAGGGGATTTCCTGTAAATATAACCTGTTGAACTATAAAGGTTCCTTCCTGTGTTTCAAGCACTCAGTGTATTGGTGTCTTTGGATGGAAACAGAGGTTCAAATTGAATATGTTTTACAGTTTGCTTTACATTAATGGTGTCTCTTTTGTACGTCTTCACCTGTAACTGTATTGTCTATTGTTTTTGTGTTTTAAAGGACCTTAAGTCTGAACCAACTATATGAAACAACCCCAAAACGCTAAGATTGACAGCTACAAAGACACGGAGCAGACCACAATCTGACCTAGTGCTCATTTTCAGAACGGTTCTTCATGTGGCCTAATTGCTCTGAAAACCAGAGAAAAGAGCAGCGCAATGAACAAATGAAGAAGAATAAGTTCAGTAAAAGCCACATCAGCAAAACCTCTAATCCAACACAGGATGACAGGGCTGCCAAAACTGTCTAATAAGCAAACTACAGCACCAGGGTACATGTGACTTTTGTTCGTAATTGAATAGCATAAACCTAAGCAAACCACTTCCCAGCTATATAACACAGCAAACTAGAGAAAACGCATTAGCTCGACGAAAGATGTTTAAATTGCTTGTCTTAGGAGTTCCTACTAGCAAAATTACAATCATCTTTTACATACATTTCTTTATCTTGCTTTGATCAACTCTGCCTTTGTCCCGTCAAATGTGCTACCAGTTTTGCTCTTGGCATATTTGTAACATCTTATTTAAATGTTAAAGTATTTTCTTGGTTTTAAAACCCTGATAAAGAAGTTAACTTCATTTCTTTACTGGCATCATCAATATAAATAATTAAAGCCAATTAGATTCCATGTCAAAATATGTTTCACAAAAAGAAAGGAGCACTGTGTTAGTCACACCTCGACCTGTGTGAATGATACAACAATTCAGGTGGCTGCTCACTATCAGCGAGTCAAGTAAAGTCATTTCAGCAGTTAGGTTTCTACCTGTGTAGGGAAGCGCAGCAGAGCCTCCGACACCCTCTGAAGGAGAGGCAGGCCGTTCCCTTTCCCCAAGTCTCCGTTCAACATCACAGCACCTCCCCCTCCTCCCTCCCTGACTCCTCCTCCTCCGCCCTCTGAGTCGGATGAAGGCGAAAGCTGGCCCGAGGCGTCGGTCAGCATCTCCCTGACACAGGGTGGGTTGAGGTCAACGTGGAAGTCGGCCGAGATTTTGCAGCTCTTGGAGACGTCAAAGAGGGCGAGGCTGATGAAGAATGGTTCCACCTGGGGTTCAGCAGAAAGACGGTTAAGGGCTTTTGACACTTGAATACATCAGCCAAGGTTCATTATGCTGCTGGATTAATTTACTGTATATCACATTTCGAGTTAACATGCTCATTGCGTATTTGTAATGTAATGTCTGACTGTTTTTCTTGCATTACTCTTTCAAGGTTAAAAACTTAAACTAACACACAACTGAATGGCTGAAATAGAGGTCAGTCTGGAGTTAGATGTAGTGAAAAAAAAATCACTTAAAAGCACCTAATATTTGGAGGCATTAACTTGTTTTAGTATGGGGGTTATTACACGTACAAATGTGTTTTCCACCTCCGATATGACACCTTAAAGTTCATTGTCTTTCACATCTGTAGAAAAGCTGCCCCCGCCTGCATTAAGAAGTTGCCAATGAACGAAGTTCAAGTAAGAGTTTTAGTCTGCCATGCTGTTCACTCTGCAGCAATTCAAATTGAAGATTTTTCCATTTTTAGAATCATTTGTCATGCAGTAAATTGAGCCTTAATATGTAAGAATAAATATTATATTAACATTATAAACATATTGACTTTCTGTATACTTTCTGTATATATGTCTGTATACTCCATAAGCAAATATGAATTAATCCCTAGTTTGGAAGCAAATGTTGGCTCTACGGTAGCGCCACCCACACATTTTTGAATGACTAAGTGCACTTATGCCAGGATGGATGGTTCCTCCGTCAAATAAATGTTAGACCTATCAGCGACTGTGGAAGGAGAGGAGGGAAGGACGAAAGGGTAGGGAACAAGAGACCACAAACATGAGTCTGTTCATTTCTCCTACCAGCCCCTCTAATGTGCCAGGAAGTGGGAGGAAGAGGCCTAACTCAATGTTTTATGACTACAGCAACGCACTCTGACAGAGGCGCTCTAAACTGCTGCCTCATGCTACCAGGAGCACTTCACTGATCATTTCATCCACAATCATCAGATTGACTTCTTGCACAAGTCCTTGTTTATTTGAAGCAATGACGTTCAAAGCTCAGGAGTTTCTAGATTAGATTAAAAAACATTAAAACCATGTGGCAACACAAGTGTGTGGAACTGCCTGATACGTTCAAACTGATTTGATGAGGAGGTGTTACAACACTCTCTAGTTGTGTTATCCTCTTTTGGCCTGGTTACTTCCATTGCTTCCAGACAGGCCAGTATGAATTATGAAGGTACATTATCTGGGGCAGCACAGCAGAGGGTGATGATGGTGGAAGTCGTGCTGCGATTAGATATGCTCAAGTACACACAGACAAAATCACAGGAGAATCATTTCCAGTAGCATGCCACCTCAGACCTCAGGCAGAAAGTTCTGAAATCTAGTGTTAAGATTAAAGGTCACTAAATTTAATCTCTGGGATTTTAAATTAATTATTCAAACCTTTATTGAAAGTATTTACTTTTGCAAGAACATTGCTTTTGCTTTCTTTTTTTATTGCATGTTTGTGTTTTAATCGTGATTCTTTTATATGCCGTATAGATATGATGCTGCTGAAATAAAACTGACTGACACTGTTTTTTGGAAACAGGACTCATGACATACAATCTCTAGGAGAGTATGATTCAATTTGTTCCCTATTGTCTAGTGTTAATAAAAACAAACAAAAATAAATCGTAATGTCAAATCCCAATACCTGTAGAATCAATCATAATACATATAGACCCAAGAATTGTGATAGCATCCAATCTGGACATAAGCATATGGTCCCAAGCATAATATTTTGTTTTATTTTATGGGTTTATGGTTTTATGGTCATCTATTTGACTATGAAAGGTTTCAGGGTAAGGTTTATCATTAGTAGTAGTACATGGGGAAGCATAGAAAGTAGTAGAGGTAATAGCAGAGTCATGTAAGCAAAATATAAAATGAATCTCTGCCGTAGAAGTAAGAGGATGACATACATTGGTGAGGACGCCGTCACCCTTCTCACTAACGCAGCCCTGGAGACTGAAGGTCAGGTCGTGGCAGCTGACCATGATACGACGGCCAAAGCGCTCCTCGAATGGCTTCACGTCGGGCTCGATGCCTGAGAAGTCCAGTCTCTGGATATCGAAAAGGAGGGAACGAAGGGAGGAAGGAGGCATGAAGGCAGGAGTTCAAACAACAAGAAGGGAAAGATTGACCGGGTGGAAAGGAGAGGGGATAAGCGATGGAGATGCGTGCAGAGAACGGAGGAAGAGGACAAAGTAGAAGGAAACAGTGGAAATGGAGGAAAGGGGAGTACGTAGTCTGAATCCATAGTGAAATAAATACATAAATCATAGGACAACTAAGCGTTATAAGAAGCATCTTCTATACCTGTGTCTCAGGATCCAGAGAGAAAAGCTTTTGTCTGCCTTCATTCCTGTTCAACTTATTGAGCTGGTCCGTCTCCCTGGCGTACTGCAGACACACATGGAGTGGAAGAATGTACTATAGAACACATTTTAAGCTCTATTTATAGGGCCAAGTTGTATCATTATTTAACAATATTTGTTGTTCTCATCCATTGGGGAAAAAAACATATATGCATGTGTGACTGTAAGACAGTTTAAGAGAAATAGGACAACAGAAACTGGTTTCAAAACAGAAGTAGTATCTCACACAATAGTGGGCCTACACAGTTGAGGTGCCTCTTAGTGTTTTCTCTGCTAGTAAACCAACACAAATACAGACACGGCGTAAAGCAGAGAAGAAGACAGGCAGTCAGAAGGAGACTGACAGACCCAGACAGAAGGAGAAAGAAGAGAATCTAACGGACACAAACAAATCAAAGCCTCGGGTCACGGTAAGAGCCCTAATCCATCTCCTTCCCCGATTCCCCTGCCCTTGTTTCTGCTCTCACTGTGACCAGCCTGCGGACAAGTGGTCTTTCGCTTTGGAGAGGGAGGGAAAAGCTGTGCAGGAGTGGCCCAGAGCGAACCGAGTGATACAGCAGCACAGAAGGCTTTGTTGTCTGTGTGTAGCTCTGGGTTCATAGACATATTAAAACAGCGCGGCCTCTGTGGAATAAACACGGCTGCTCTCAGGCTTCCACTCAAACAAAGAGAGTCCAAACAAAGAGATGCTCTTCCATCATGTAGCCGTTTCTAAACAAGCGATTATAAATGTGGTCCGGTACAAAGCGAAGACTAATTTTTGAGATATGTGTTCTCTTATTGTCACTCAATTCGTTGGTTATAAGAAGACAGCTTTTATTAATTTTCTGCACTAACTGTAATAGGTGCAACAACAAAAAACAAGACATCCTACAAATAAATAATAATTACATTAATAAACCTGACAGCTACCATGTCAAATAAAAAAAAAAAAATCTATACATCTGAAATGTAAAATCGGAAACGTTTCTGTGTATCTATATGTTCTCGTGACTGTCGTCCCCAAAAATAGAGCTGTATAGGTTGTCTGTGCAGCAGCTTATTGCGACCCATATGTACGTTTATTGTTAGGACAGGACTTTCACTCAGGAGAATGCTGTTCGTGTTCCGTGTGAAACCAAAAGTCAACGTTCACTTATTTTAACCCACGTTATTTTCCTGAACCTAAACAAGTAGTCTTGGTGCCTAAACCTAACCAAACTGCGACCGTGTGTTGAATCAGTCAACTAACAATCCTTCCATCCTTCATACCTTCATAAGTTCAGGGTGTAGGCTCCTCCCCAGGCTCTCCAGCAGACTCTCACCTTTACCTTGGCTGGCAGTGTCGTCATCTGATTGAACAGGACAGTCATAGCGCATTAACAAAGGTAATCAGAGGGCACAGAGACCCAGTCTGACAACAAATCACGCCATTGGAGATCAGGCCCAATAAAGCTCCGCTCACTCAGTGTTTCCCTTATGGCTCCCTATGTGGCTGTCAGCGAGGTGCCTTTCGCAGGTGGACAAACTAATATCTTGCAGCCTACTGGCCAATTTATTCGCTATTCCGCTGACTCCCAGGTGACACGTGATGGAAGGAGTGAACTCTCCATCTTTCTGGATGGCCTCCCAGTCGCTCATCAGCATCTTGGGAGATTTGTGAGCAAACTAGGCCTATTGGGTTTCACTGGAGCATTCTGCAGAGAGTATATTATTATATATGAAAGAAAGGGCCCGCAGATGCTGGCAACGACATATGCAAACTGCATAAAAGTACTGGCGTAACGGAGTTCAACAATTCACCGTAACTGCCCCCTAAAGAAACACACACTTGAGAGAATTTGGGAGTGAAACTAACGAGCCGAAAACAGATTTGATTGTCTTCAGATTCCTGAGCTTACAGCTGATGTGCAAGCATATCACTTTTATCTCTCTGCAGCTGCAACTATAGGTATAGTGTAATATGGGAGCCATTAAAATGTCATAACATGAGGCTCAGGCTTAAATTCTGCGGCATTTTGGACTCTCTCCACTGCCAGGGGGAGGGATTACAGTAATCCTGGCCACCACTAAAACAGGCTCAGAGGTTGTATTCAAACATGCTGTTATTATTATCATGGACCATGACTGTACATCAACTTTTCAATAAGAGTGTAAGTATTACATTGACTAAAAGATGATCTGGGCATATGTATTTTCCCATTCAGATGTAGGTACAGGCATAACTCACCCAGGGCACAGTCCAGTGTCTCTGCACCATTCCTCCTGTCCTGGCTGGCCTCTGTGCTGCTCTGCAGAGCCTGTTTCAGCGTGACCACCCACTCCTCCATCTCTGCTTCGCTGTCTGCAGCCAGGAAGTGGCTGTAGCGGTCTTGCATCTTCAGCTCGAAGCCATTACGCCGCATCTTCGGGCTCTGAGTGGGGAAGAAAGATTGTATTTTATCACACATTTTGATTTTTTGTTTTACATTCTTCCCCCGAACCAAACACCAACAGTGGATAAAATATCATCCTATATTGGCAATATGGCTATAAGAAGAGAGATTAGTTTGGGGCAATTTCCCCTTGTGGTTAATATAATTTAGCCAATGTATGTACCTTTATAATGAGCGTTTTGCTTGCACAGTCATTTGGATGGATACAAGCAGACAAGGTCCACACTAAAGATTGCTGGTTGTCCTTAATTTTTCAATGAAAGTAACGTAAACACTGCTGTCTTTCCTTACACATCAAACACATCATACACATCATACTCCACATGTATCCACAGGAAACCCACGCTTCCCATTCATCTTCTGAATACGTTAATCAAACTCGAAGCTTCCCTGGCAGACCCTCCGGTCAGTGCAAGCCTGAATGACGTACCAGGCTGCACCATGAGCCAACAGCAGCAGCCCCTCATAATCTGCTAGAACCGGACTTTCCTGCCTAAGTCAATGGAATGCAGTAAATCTATCCAATCAAAGCCCCTGGAGCATGGCAAGACTAGGAAACACAGTGACTTTCACGAGGGTGAGAGCTTCTGCCAAGACACAGAGTAAGATACCGAAAGAAGTTGAATTAAACATACAGCGTGGTGTATTGGTCAACCTGGAAAAAACAAAGTTGGTGGTGCTGCTGTTGTTATTGCACTATTCTCAACTGTGCATCGTGTGTGTCTTTGACCTTTTCCCGCCCTGTATCTATACCTGAACAACGTCTATGCAGGAGTCCAGGTAGATGGATCCTTTGGTTTCCTTGCAGTTCTTCTCATCCTTGTAGGAGTTGAGTATGTAGGAGCCGTCCGGGAGCTGAGACAAGTAGAAGTACCTCCTTTTGAACACCTGCAATTCAGCGCAATAGAGTGTAAGTCAGGGAGTTGTATCTAATAGACTTTAAATTTCAGCTTCTCTAGTAACATGATTTAAATTCCTTATTGAAGGGAAGATGCTGCAGATGCTACACCGTTAACATAACATTAACATTGATCTTTTACTAGGTGATTTTGACCAAGCTTTTATCCTTTTATGTTTATGCCTCGTTCCTCATTTTTATATTTACAACACTGCCTTCACTGCATTTTGTCACCATTGACAAGCGACAACTGATGTTTTTGCAGCTGTAGACAATGATGTATAACGTCTTGATTCTAATATACAGTACAGTATGATGGGCTAGCATAAGAAGATGATAGAGAATTGTGTAATTTTAGTGGCGTATCAGTCATGAAGGAGAACACAGAGCTGCCATGTCTCCCTAGTTCTGCCGTTTCATTTGTTGCTGTTATGTTGCATGAATAACAGACAGGACGTCTGGTGGTGATTCACCCTCATGGAGACAGACAGGCTGCTGTTGATGTTGGCTTTCTGAAGCCAGCCCTGCTTCATGATGCCTCCCCTCTGGGAGCAGAGCGATGAGGAGTCCTGACAGACGCAAGCACAAACACTGGAAATCAATTTGAGAAAGGCTCCATCCATAATGCAGGTTAATTCAGGTTAATGATTCTTGTGAACTTGTAGACAGTATACAGTCTCAAAAGGTTAATGTAATGTACAATATACAAACCCACACACACATTCTTGGGAGTAATGCATCCAGCCCTCTTGTACTCTACACGGGGGCCTAATTAACTTTCTGTAAGCCTGGACCATGGCCCACTTATCATGACATTTAGTGAAAAGGGTTGAGGTGTGTAGAGACTTGTGTGTTTTATGTGTGTGCACAAGTGAGATGAGCCTAATCACACATTTTGTCCTCTGAGCATCACGCCGTCACCCCCTCTTGCTCCCCGTCTTTGTCCTGTAATCCAATTGGCTGGCTGCTCTGCTCCGACAGCTTGCTTCCCTCACACATACAACAATGTGTCTATACCTCGCCACACCCTACCTACCTCATATCAACAGTGGTAGTGTATTTAGCATTGTCACCTAATTGTGGATTTATTGTATGGCTCTGTGGATGGATCACTTAGAAAAGCAAATAGTTATACAAGAAAAATATTTAAAAAATATATATAATGATCAGCTGGCTCATCAAAGTGTATTATATGCGCATGTGTTTTCTCTTTTTGTCCTTAAATATTCTCTCTGCTAGACTGCAGGGACCCGCCATCACAGCCAGAAATGATAATGCAGGGGTAAGGTAACAGTAGCATGAGCCGTTTCGAGAAGTAATAGAACCCTCCCAGGTCCTGGCGGCACATCAGCATATATATTCCTTCATTTAAACCCTTTCTCTGTCTAGGTTTATCTGCATCCGGCCTGAGGGGAGGGGCAGTAGGATCAATGAGGGCTATTTATAGGACGTATATAAGGCTGCTGGTTTCAGTGCCCCGTACTCGGTCTCTGGGGGGGGGTCACACTGCTGGGTGGACTAAAGGACTGACGCACCATAAGTCACAGGGAATCTTCCAGCACGAATACCAGTTCAGTGCATGTACGCAGTGGGGAATGCTCTGCTGTATATTTTTCAGGATACTCAGGTATGTTTGAACGAGCCCAATTTGTGTCTTATCTCCGTGACTTGAAAACATTAAAGGGATCTTTTTCATTCCCGAGCAGGGTTCATAGCACATGCACATACGGATGGTGTCGTCTGTTGCATGAAGGGCCCAGTGAGTCAATAGCAGACCACTCCTCCTTTGCTACAGTGATTGATGTCTCAGGCCCCTCTACTCACCTCGTCCTTGGCGTCTTCGTCGATCTCAAACACATGAGCTGGCAGCTTGTCCGTCTTCAGGCCTTTGCTGTGAAAAGACAGCGAGAGAGGGTCAGCAGGCGTCAATAAATCAGTCTCCTCCCTATTCTACTGTCCCTGTGGTGGGGTCTGCTATTTCTCTACTTTACGCTTTGTAAAACGTGCAACAAATCACTGTCTGGTCTATAATGTGTGCCACCATCTCTGTTGTTGCATTACGTTTTTTTCCCCCTTTTGAGGCCATTTGGAGAATGTTGTTACACATATGTCTCTTTCACTCCAATGTATGGTTCATCTGCGGGTTGCTGTGATAACAATGTTTCCATCACCATTTAAATATGAATTCACATCATCTGGGCCTACACCTGCTGTGTTGTAGTGGAAAATCTGGCTGTGCAGTTATTTCAGTTTGTGTGCAGACTTTCTATCCTGCTGAAGCATCAGAGCAACGCTGATTTGTTTGCATGTCATCGTCCAGCAGAGCCACGTGAGCAGAGCAAATCTCTTGTACATGTTACATATCTGGCCGTACAGGACTATGATGTTGTTTGGCACAAACTCTTGAGCCCTAACCTCCAAATTCTACACACATCCAGACTGACATCATCCTTACCTTGGCAACATGCGGAAGTCACCACTGTAAGCCTCATATTTGTAGTTGATTACATGCCAGTCGGTGTTGTACATCTTGATGCACTGCCAAACAGGTCAACACAGAGAGATGGATTAGGGGTAGTAGCAGATACACTCAAATATAACATGCATGTCATAGAAGCAAAGGGACCAAACCAAACACACAGTTCTTTCCTCTGACTGTGACTTGCGGAAGAGGGCAGAGCGCTCGCGTCCATATTTTGGGGGAAAGAATTCCTGCTTCGTTTATGAACTCAAAATAAGTCTGCAAAGTAGCAACAAAAAAATAAATAAATCTGGCCCTGTCGTAGTTTCTACTTGGTATCACTCATGGTTTTCCTTTTACATATTACTTTTTATTCCGTGTGAAACTGCAAGCAGAGATTCTCAATTAAGGCAGCTGAAAGGATCTTTGTTCAGTAGATGCTGAGTAAGCCTGGGACCGTTTCAACATTCCCGATGACTGTTGTTTCCATGCTATATCACAGTCATGAGAGCTGGCTGAGGAACACAGATTCGGAGCCTGGCTGAGCAGTGGACACGCCACATCATGCCATCAGCGTCTGTTTTTCATTGCTAAGACAATATATCATCAGTGCAGCATGTGTTTACTACTGGCCCGTGCGTTCCGTGTTTCTTCATGAGCTTCTTCCTGACTGTCATGACTGCTGGTGTGAAGTCACCAAGAGCTCATCTTTTATGTTTGTTGAGTGTTTTACTTACTTACATTCAAAGTCTGAGTTATCTATTTTACGCGTCTGCTTACTGAGCAGATTCTCATTAACTAAGTAAAAGTCATATTACTGAGAAGACCTCATGTCAACTATGAATACCGTGGCCTCACTTTTTCCCCCACTCCAAAACCTCCTCTTTTATTTTAAGAAAGGACAAGACATCATTGCTACAAATGTGCTGTTAGAGACCAAGCGGAGCCAAGTCATACACATGGGACTGCTGGGTTACAGTACCTCTTTGGCAAACAGACTCCTGGCCTCCCGCTCAGCGTTCTGAGGCACGGAGAGCACGACAGTCCTCCTCTGCCGGGAGATCTGAGACTCCTGCATGCACAAACACACAACGAGACACACAGGAGCATGTAGTGTTGGTAATGGCAGTTTGTTTATCTCCTTCCGTCAAACAGTGTCACAGGAGGAATCCACAGGCAAACAGGTAAAGGGAGCATGAATGAGAGAAACCAGAAGGCACAGACGCAAGAAACAGATGAGCGTCAACAGAAAAGAAAAAGCTAGGCGCGGAGCGAGACGTGCCTCTAAACAAAACCACATGTTTGAACCAGCACCAATAAATAGATTACAGGTCTGGCCTCTTGGACTGACTGTTTTGGGGATGGACAGTGATTAATATGGGAAACCTTCCTTTAAGAAGTGAAATTTCACAGCTCTTTGTTCCCGTTTGACTCAAGACGGTTTTTACGAGAGAAAAAGCTGCTGATTTGGCTGTTTGGTCTGGAGATGTCAGCGCAACACTTTGGCAGCAGAAGGGTCTAGATCTAGTGATGCAGGACATATGTGCAAGAACCTGGGTCCAGCATTGATTCATAGTCCAAATAAGCAGCACATACATCTTACAAGGATATATTTGTTTTATTAGAACTTTGGTCTTATTTTTTGTAGTTTTAGCCATATGGTTACAATGCCCAGCCGTATGAATACAATGTTGCTGGTTCGAGTCCAGCCCATGGATGTATTTTGAGACCTGGATACCGGATCCAAAGAGGGTGTGTATTCAGTCCAATAAGAACCTGTTGTTCCTGCTCGGCCCATAGACTTTACATTGTGATGACGTCACCGATTTATAAAAACGCTTTTCTCGGCGCGGGGAAGGTTTTACAAATATAAAACCTCCATGGATCAAATATGCACAACAAAGAGTCACAATCGACTTTGTTTGCAGTCCGAGTTGTCCTGTCAGCAGTTTTACAGACGTCTCTTTTATAATGGTGGTCTATTGGTGAAATTATTTTGGAGGAATTTTTAGCTGCAATACCGCGAGTGGCCGCTGGAACAAAATTGAAGCAAGGCTGCGCAGCGGTGGTCTATCCAGGTCTTATTATACAACCATGGTCCATTTCCTGTCTGCCTCTTTACTCTCACTCTGTCTAATCAAGGGGAAAATATACCAAAAAAAATATCTTTTAAAAAAAGAACTGTTTGTTAATTGGACTGCTTCCATCTCTTTCCCATACAATACATTTGGCCAAGCTAATACGTCATAACTATTATTATGAACTTATTGGAGAAATATCAGGAACTATGTCAATTGTTCAACAAATTTATAATCTAATTTAAAGGATGCCTATACGATAAAACATGATTGCGTATATTATGCGTCTATGTCGTGTATATGTGGCTAACATATCATTATCTGTCTTTTTAAACTGGCCTGGTATTCCTGTACCTACCATACATCCTAAATGACAAACATATCCAAATATGTTTGAGTCTGATGTGCCAGTCAACCAATTACAACTTACACTGAAGTTCTTAATAAGTGACCACTTTTGGCGAGACAGCAGACTGCTCCCTGGGTTATGACTTCATGCTAAGGAGGAAGATGAGAGCCCGGGTGAGAGCCAGTCCCAGAGGACACAGAGGGAAAGGGTGAGGGGGACTCACCGAGACATCGTCGACAGGGCAGAGCAGCAGGTCTCGGTGGGGGTCACTGTGGATCTGGGCCTTTCTCTGAAACACCACAGCCTCATAGTCCAGTGGTTCAATGATCTTTGGCTGCTCCTGAGAGGGGGGACATTGACACAACGCAAACACATAAACAAACTGTTTCATTTCGCTTTACTGTGGCTCTGCCAAGCTCCGCACGCCCTTGCAATTCGAAAGCAGTGGACAAGTGCTCACCCCAGAACTTTTCACCCCCCGTGCAAAAGGCAGAGCCACAAGAAACCGGAGAGACAACCACAAAGTTCAGAGCACAGTCACA
The DNA here is from genome assembly GCA_036023855.1 of Gadopsis marmoratus. Taxonomy (NCBI): domain Eukaryota; kingdom Metazoa; phylum Chordata; class Actinopteri; order Centrarchiformes; family Percichthyidae; genus Gadopsis; species Gadopsis marmoratus. The sequence continues at coordinate 5,234 of JAVQJF010076789.1, read as the reverse complement.
TGTCAGGGAAATAGTTGCTCAGAGAATTGTGGGTGGCAAAGGATGGAGGAAAGGAAGCAACTGACGGCAAATAAATAGGCTGGGACAGAAAGGGCGAGAAAGGCGAGGTGAAGCAGCAGGGAAAAGGGCCCGTTTTGAAATTTGACTTATGTGCTTGACATAGTCTTATGTAAAAATTAAACAACACACAAGAAATATATATATATCACATGCCACATGGCAGTTCCTGTTATGAGTTTCATGGAGAAGTGAATGATAGGAAATCAGCTTCCCTGTTACGTCATAAGGAGGCCTACAGGGTAGAAACTAGCCCTGCACAACTAGGTCAAGATGTTATTACAAGTGTAAAGCTGGACCACTTAAAAAGACTCAGAATTAAATGCACCATTTTAAGCTCAAGCTAAGCAGCGAAGATGGCGACGAATAGCTTAGCCAATAAGCCTCGGCTCAGCGACACCAAGTCATTTGGGCCCGAGAAGCAGGGAAATCATGCTGTACGGGTTTGATCAGCTTCTGCTCCCCACTGCCACCGAGTCTGTAGGCAGTACATGCAGGGCAGCTGACATGCTGTTCCCTACAGCTGGGAGAGTAAGAGTGAGTCATCTTCCGCCTTATACTCTCTCATATTTCCATTTAAGAGGCGTGCAGCTGAGAACGCCAGTAAGAAAGTTATGCAGTAGTTTGGCCGCTGCTTTTATTCCCCTCCTACTTGGTCTCCTCTTTACATTTATTCATTTTACATTTTATTTTCAGCTATATGTGCCCAGTGAACCATTTAACACATAGTTTTCCCATTTCTTCCCACGTGAACACAACATGTACTGCCATACTTTGAACACTTTTTGTTCTCTCACGTGAAATACTTCATAAATTAGACTCTTTCTTTTTTTTGAAACTTTGATTGTTGCTTATACAGTATAGTCATAAACAGTCAAAAATATTTGACATGATGTTGTCAGAGGTTTTAAGCGGCTTTAAAGTTTGCATCACATGTAGGGCTATATTTATTGTGAATCATTGAAGGCGCCATGTTTGCAGGGCTGCATCCCTCCATCAAACAGGAGGAAGTCCTCTTGTGCACCGTTTTACACACATTTACTTCAAATTCAGGCCCGACGTGTTTGGAATCTTTGGAAAGTGTTGACCTCCGCAAGCATTTCAAATTAAGCTGAACAATGTTTGAGTACACAGAATGAGTTCAGTGAGGTTTACGGGCTTAAAATCTCTCTTCTTGAATATCCTGGTGTCTGTGCACAAGCCAACGAAGGAATGAAAGTTCTCCCATTCCATGTTCTCAAACCAATAATTTGGTCCAGGAAATATGCTGGTTGCACGTCCATGTTCTCTGCAGATTTTTCCACCAGACCCCGACTTTCTCGCTTTTCCACATGAACCCTGTTTTTAACTTTTTCTTTTTGAGCCACTAATCTAAATAAAAATGCCCTAATGATACTTGTGTGAAATGTATAATCTTCAACATTCCTCCGTGTCATGTGGCGTCACCTTCAACCTTTTACAAAAACACCCTGGCTACTCTGTGGTCAGCCAGCAACCTGGGCAGCGGCAGCAAAACACAACACCAACAAGTCTGTTGAAAGCATTAAACAGGACCGTGCCGCCCCTGCACCCAGAGCAGCAGCTCTGCTTCCTGTCATGTGCATCAAGCTGAACCGCAGCGCTGCAAGTCAGAGGCAGCCGTTCAGCGGCACACATGGCTATATAGTCTGTAACACTGAGGGGGGGAGAGTTCTGCTTTCAAAGAGGAAAGAGGATGAAGAATCACAAGCAGGCAGCTGTGAAACCACAGTCTCACTGATTGAGAAAGAGAAAGACGCTAAAACACTAAAGGACATGGCCTAACACTTGGGTGTAACTGCATGATGCAAGCAGTCAAGACACCATCTCCCTTTAAGTCCCTCACCTTCTCCTCTGAGCTTTCAACCTGGCCGGAGAACACTCAAAACTCAAAAGTGCAAAGCACGACTCCCAGTGTTGTGACTGTGAGGATGGTGACGACATTTACAAATGTCTGCGTCCCATTAACCGTTCAGCAGATGTGAGGCACTCCAGCATGACCAGGTGGACACACACATACACACACACACACACACACACACACACACACACACACGTACACAGACATGCAAGTAACATACAGTGCGAAGCAGCAGCTCCGCTGTCCCCCAGCTGAGCCCACTAAGAGCTCCAGTCTGTGTGTATATGAGCAGCGCAGAGACACAGCGGGCCCATTCGTGGGAAGGAAAGGAGCCCAGCTAGCCTCTTTTATCCTTGTATTACTCCCCGTCTATTCCAAAAAACTGTATTCAAATATAAGTAGAGCTTCTTCGACAGTGCATTCCTTTAGAGTGGCTCTGGGTCATTTCCCCCATTCTGATTGGAAGCAAAAAAGATTTCACGAGTAACAACACAACACCGGGGAGACTAGTCACTAAAGGAGAACAAGTTGAGTTGTAATGAAACGACACTGAAACGACACACGGCTCCTGGGCTATAGTGGCAGTGACCTCAAGAACAGGACAGCCGTCTTCAGATTCGACTGAGCTGAGCTTCGCCTGTGTTTGTTTTCATCCCTGTCAACAACCTGTCACCTTTGTATTCTCAATTTTGACGGTCTGGCTCGCATCAGAGCACTTTCTTTGTCGTATTGATCCGATTAACAGATTGCTATGTCTCCCAGCAGATGTTTTAACTTGTCATAGAAGGAAACGCAGAGGTGGATCTAATGACATTTACTGCAATGCAACGCAGCACTTGAGACTTGTGTTAGTAGTTACACCTCTATTACACAAGCCAAAAAAACGTCCGGGCTGCAGTTGAATAGCCCGAAGAATGATGTCCCATTTTCCTAAAGCCTTTTCCTTGACTTCAATGGAAAACGCCATGAGGTCAAGGAAAGGTGTGAAGGCAAATTCGTAAGGAATCCCACAGTTCTTACGCTAGGCTACTTATTGACATGGGTGAACGGCCGATTGGTGCATCGCTTTAAATGTTGCTGCCACGAGGAATTGTGGGATGGCATTATCTCCTTTCCTTTGGCAAAGGATGGTCCAGTGAACCCTATGCTAAAGGAGACAAGAAAGGAAGCATTGAAGCACCTTTCTGTAACATTTAGAGAAGTCGACAGCCAACAGTTCGTTTCATTATTGAGTAATCTGCTGGTAGTTATCTCGATTCACCGATTAATGCTTTGGTCTATAAAATATCTGGAAATATTCGCAAAATTCCCGTTATGATTTCCAACAGCCCAAGAGGATGTATTCAAGTGTCTTGTTTTGTCCGACCGACAGTCCAAAAGCCACAAGATGTTCAGTTTACCGTCATATAAGACGATGAATCACATCTAATCCTCACGTCGGAAGCAATGCAACTGTCACATGTTGGGCTTTTTTTGCTTGAAAAGTGACAGCTAATGGATGATCAAGATAGGTGCCCATTGATTTAGTGTTGATCGGCTAATTGATTCGCCGGTTAATCATCGCAGCTCAACTAGAACAACTAGATAGGTTTTGTAAAGTCATATTATCGACACCCTAAGTCCTTGTGTGTTGCTGCTGGCCATCAGATGACCTGAGAAGATGCACCAACCCTGAACTATGATCAAAACGAGAATCAACAATTACTAGCTGAAAACAGCAGAGAGACACTAGGAAGTAGCATCCCACACGGCAGCAATCGTCTTTACATCGTAGATTTTGATCTTTTTTGAATGACGTAGTGCATTCGGTGAGGACTACGCGGGTTCTACCAATTATCGGGCTGACAACTACAGTCCACTGGATCCCAAACATGGTTATGTAAAAGGCCACTAGACGCAGATGTGGACTTTTCAAGAGGAACTTCTATGAACTCCAGGAAGACCAGAAATGAAACAATAACGAAGAAATGAAACAACTCACAAAAACGGTTGTCTGAATCACTTAGAAACAAAATAAATGATCAAACCTCCATGTTCTGTTCTGCTGTTCCCTTTTGCGCAGCTTTTACTTTACTTTCTACTAGGAAACACGTAAAACACGTTGGTTCACTGGAAAGCCTAAGAACACAGGCACACAGGGAAACATGGTCGCAGCACGCCTGAGGGAATCCCCACGCGAGAGGAGAACGGGCCGTGCAACCGCCACAAAACAGTGTTTGTTCTCAGTTACAGAGGCAACAGAGCCAATTTGCTCCATAAAATGAGCAGCCAAAACCTGCTGCTCTAGAACATGGGGGGGACACACACACACATCACACGTGGTTACAAACACAAACAGGCACACACTCTCACATCTGTCTACGGAAATCCAAACCTTATCGTGTGACTATTATGCTGACAACCCCTTTGCGTCACACTCCTCAAGATCATCATAAGACTGAAAGCCTAATAAACAAGAGTTTAATCTCTCTTATGCAAACTTTCCCAGCTCCGCCCTCTGAACAGCTGAAGATGTATGGCGGCTGTGTTAAGAGGGTTTGTTATTGTCACATAATGGGGGAAAGTGCCAGATGGCTTTCGTTATAACGGATATCAGCAGGCGGGGAGTGTCAATCCGAACTGACATCACTGGGATGTTTCAAGACAAAATGTCAGTCCTTTGACACACTGGCACGGAAATAAGTTCACACACAACATATAGTAACATAACATATATACAACATACACACACTGAATCAGCAGGCTCCTCGGTGCGATTCATCTCAAACCCCTGCGCCTATAATCCCTCATTATTGCAGTGTAATTCATTCAAAAGGAGGGAGAGAGAGAAAAAAAAAAAGACACCTTTTGCTTTTTGCTCACCCATCATTGGCAACACACGTCAATTACAAGGACGCTTCCGGCAGACACACAGACCCCTCTCTCCGAGGCGAGGACAGGGGGAGCCGTGCCGCAGATGTCCCCACCGAGAAGACACAAAAGGAGCCGCGCTGCACTGGAAAGCCATGTGTTCCGGTGGGCAGCGTCGTGCTTTTTATGCGATGCGGGGCAATTTTAGGGGGGAAACCAAGCCAGCGCGCGCGCGCGAGGGGGGGGGGGGGATTCACGGTATATGAACGCTCCGTAATGACGTTGCACTGCCAGTAACGGGACGGTGTGACATTCCTAGAGGTAGGCTAGAATGAAAACTGGAATAACAGGAATAACTTAAGTCTGTAGAATGCGTGCGTGTGTGTGTGTGTGTGGGGGGGGGGGGGGGGCCGGAATGTTAGAAACCAGCAAATGGGCAAAAGCTATA